>CAMQGK010000549.1:12772500-13025000 GCA_947000775.1 Pterois miles | reverse complement strand
TGGAAGTGCTGTTGTGCAGATAACACAATAAAATTTCACACACAATAAAACTCCTGTCCAGGTTTTGCTGTAATCCTGTCGATTTTCCTCCCACATTCCAAACACATCCAAACTAGGTGGACGGGAGACTCCAGATCACCCACAGATGTGGATCTTTGTTAATTCGAACGGTGTCTCCCTGTTTATCACCCAGTGCATGCTGGAATAGCTTCCAGACTCTCAAAACTCTGAACAGTGAAGTGGGTAAAGATAACGGACAGCTTCCACTTAGAAACCATGTTAAAAGTCTCTGGTGATGATACTATTGTTTCATTAGAAGTTGCTAAAAATGTGACATTTACATGAAGTTGTGATAGGATATTGTGACTTATATGTCGTGAAAATGGCTGCAGTACAAGGTTAAAGTAACTGCTTGAAGGACCAGTGTCTAGGATTTAGTGCCATCTAGTGGTAAGGTTGCAAATTGCAACCATTTGAATACCCGTCAGCTCCCCCCTCCTTTTTCAAGCATGAAGGGCTCTCTATCTAGAGCCAGTGTTTGGTTGGTCTGCTCTGGGCTAGTGTAGAAACATGGCAGTGCAACATGGCGGACTCTGAAGAGGACCCGCTCCCTGTCTAGATATGAAGGGCTCATTCCAAGCTAACAAAAACACAACAATCTTTGGTTTCAGGTGATTATACGCTAATGAAAACAGAACATTACATTCCGTTTCTGCTAATAGAGCCCTGAAATCCTACAAATGGGCCCTTTAAAGCTAGGGTTGCTAATGTTGAGAAACTAGCAAGAGAACGCTAGATTTAATCCGACCGAAAAACCCAGCCCAGTGTTGCCAACTCTTTCAGGTGAAAGTAGCTGACAGCGCTAGATCCAAAGTCACTAAATCTAGTCACCAAGTCGGCAACAGTTGCTTCAGTCCTCCCTCCAACGCCACGCCCCCAAAACGATCATATTGAACATAAACCATGAACATGGCTATTGTTACTTCTCACAACTGTCGAGTTAGCACCTTGAGGAATCAGTGATGGGCCTTTAGTGCACGGGCAGATTGCACACAGGCAGGCAGGTAATCATGGTACATACACAGCTCTGTTTTTTGACATGAGGGATAACCTCGCATCCCAGCATTGGACGCTTGATGAGCTGCCACTAGATTCTAGTTACCTAATTGGAGGAACGCTTTCCTTTGTGGGCTGCTGCTGACTGCTTCTCCCAGCTTTCAAACTGGAATCAACATGGCGGCTTCTTTGGAAACTTTTGTCTCATGGATTATGAAAATACTTCACCAAAATGTGTTTCTGAAAACATTTTATGGGAGAAAAAAGCCATGCAGTTGCAGTAACTTCATTTTAGATTGACAGCGGTTCATTTAAAGGTTTCTTGGGAGTTTCCAGAGCTGGATTAAGTGGCACCAGAAACCCCTGACTTGCATAAAGTATTTTACACCTCAACTTTATGCAAATGAGGAGCAGCCAACATGACACCGCATCTCTTGAATCTCGGCGCCACGCTACCAAACTTGACTACTTATATAGACAATGAATGGGAAGCGTGGGAAGGACGGACCCTGTGGGTACATACTATTAGACAGACAACCCATCCAGTCATTACATTCGGGCCGAATAAAATGATTGGACGGGTTTATTACAGTCCTTCAACAGCCATTGCTTGCTGTCAGGATGTAATGAGGATTTTAACAAATATAGATCATTTGAAGATCATTACCAACCCTAACTTTAAACAGAACTGCCTCTTTTAAACGGTCAAATAAATCTAAAACATGTTCTCATTCGTCCTGGATTGACTTTTGCAACTGAATCAAGCTCTTTCAGACATATTTGTATCCAGATAAAAATAAATGTCAGTTTTCAAGAGGTAAAACAAGTGTAAATCTGTTTTCTCAGTATTCCAGTGGTTATTTGGCACACGTGTGATGCCAGTCTGACCACGCAGATGCCCGAATTGACTGTCTTTTGTGTGTGTTTTTATGCGCATATTCATGTTTGTGTTAGTATTTAGGACGTATCTTTTTTTAAACTGGAATTGTCAGACAGTAATCCACTTTGGTTGTGTAAGCTTTCATCTTTAATTGGAGCATTATCCGTGTTTCCGCTGCTGCATCTTATCTGGCTATTGTTTGCCTCGCCACGCTTTGCTTTGGAATAATTAATTCCCTCATGGATGCCTTTCAATGTCCTACAATAATATTACTGCAGAATACATTCAAAATGCTTTAGAGTGCACCTAAACCTCAATTAAATGATGCTACAGATGAGATACAGTATGAGATGAATAGGGGGGTGTTTTTTAGCCACTTGAACAGGATACACAGCTGTGAACCTGCTGCTCTCTGTGTGTTTTTGTACACTTAATCTCACTTTGCTGAATGACACGCTGTCTGATGTGTGATTTCTTTGTCTCGCAGCTACCTGAAGCGCTTCAAGGTGATGAAAATTAAGGTCCTGCGCTCGTGGTGCAGGCAGATCCTCAAAGGCCTTCACTTTCTGCACACCAGAGCCCCGCCCATCATTCACAGGGATCTGAAATGTGACAATATCTTTATCACGGGGCCAACGGGCTCAGTGAAGATAGGGGACCTGGGTTTAGCCACGCTGAAGAGGGCCTCCTTTGCCAAGAGTGTCATAGGTAGGAAAGCATAATTTCCTTCATCTGTGAAGGGGAGACCCATTTTCATGAACATATCTTGAGGTCAGAGGTCAAGGGACCCTTTGAAAATGGCCATGACAGTGTTTCCTTGCCAAAATTTAGTGTAAGTTTGGAACGTTATTTAACCTCCTGTGCAACAAGCTAGTATGGCATGGTTGGCACAAGCGGATTCCTTAGGTGTTATAGTTTCATATGACACCGGGATCTTCACTCTAACTTTAAAAGTGAGTCCACTTCAACCTAAAAACCAGAAGTTGCGTAACAATAACAATTAGCACTTTATTGAGCAGACACACATCCACACGCGCTGTCCACACGTCCACACAGGTATAAGCAAAGACATGAACACAGACACATTGTGTGCCACCACACACATCTACTGTAGATTAATTTTACTGCCTCTAAAATGTCTGGTAGTACAAGCAAACCGCAGGCATTTGAAATGTGAAATACACACACACACACACAGTCAGTCTGCTATTAAGCTAGGATTAAGCTGTCTGGAGATGTGACGGCTGCGCACACACACCAAACACACACTTAAACTCAAGTCGAGTGAAAAGTCTCTGCTGTGCTCCACATAATAACTTGGCTGCTTTTCAGTGGTTAACCACAGATATTCTGGTATTCGTACACGTTCACACACACAAGTGCTATTATTGTGCATATTCTCATGCATTGAGGCGAGAATGATATGCTTTGTAAATCTCACAGCTGTTTTATAATAATCAGACAGACCTCAAGTATGTGGACAATTGCAGAAATACACACACAAGTCTAGTATGTGGTACCAGTCAGTGTAATTTAAAATTTCCAGCTGTGTTTAGGGATTTTTTTATGATTTAACCCTGTACATGCCATAAATCATTTTAGCATGTGTTACTTACAGACTGAGCCAGTCTGTTTTTTATCTATGATGTTTATTTAAACCTCATGGTGTGCAGATATATTGTAGCTAGAGCTGCTCAATTATGGCAACAATCATCACAATAATTTTGGTGAATATTGCTATCGCATTTATTATCTACTCATTGACTTTGGAAACATCATGTATGCATTGAAGATTTAAAAAAAAGTGTCTTTTTAACAATGGATTTCTTGAACTTAAAATGTAATTCAACTGATAAATAGATAAAAAATAAATAAATAGATAAATAAAATTGTACCATATATATAGATAATATAAAATAAATTGAAACTGTAAATAAATAAGATCAGATAAGATTATCTTGACATGTTTTTGTCATGGATATTTATTATTTACTTGCTGACTTTGGTAACATGATTCATTTTTTAACTTGAACAGTGGACTTTCTTGAACTATATATATATAATATAATATTATATAATATAATATAATTCAATGGAAAAAAAATGTATAAATGTATGTAAATGTATAAAAAAGCTCAATAAAATAATATAGAAATATCTATACATTTAAATAAAATAAAATAGCTAAACATAAATAAGATCTAACAAGATTAGCTTGATTCTCTTGTGTTCATTATTGTTGGAAGCCAAAATCATAATTGAAAATAAAATTTGATTGATCACCCAGCCCTAATTGTACAGCTTAATATCTTAAAATTCCTAGCACAATATGATCATTGATAGTTTTCCTCTCCTTCTCATCAGGAACCCCAGAGTTTATGGCTCCAGAGATGTACGAGGAGAAGTACGATGAATCCGTAGACGTCTACGCCTTCGGGATGTGCATGCTGGAGATGGCTACCTCGGAGTACCCCTACTCTGAATGTCAAAACGCCGCCCAGATCTACAGACGGGTCACGAGCGTAAGTCTGCAGATCTAAAATATTTCTTTTGAATGCCTCTGCTGTGAATGATGCGGCAACACCAAAATTGTGACATCCATGTGTTTCATCCGGCAGCTTTGTTTGTCTTTATCATCTCTAATCCCTCCACCCTCCTCCATGTGTCTGCCTCTCCGCCACTCCCCCCATACTTGTTTACTGACTGTATTAACAAGTTTGGCATGAGCTGTGGGAGATCCAGTCATATGACTGTGTTTTTGCACTGATTAGTCTCTCTTGCTTATTTTCCTCTGAGATCTCTCAGAGAGAAAGTCAATGCAGATGAGACATCTATTATTAAAACAGACTAATCTGATTAAAATGCATTCACTGTCCTTTCAATTTTAGTTTTGTAACATTTCCAACGTTTGCTATAAATGTAGATTACAGTTGGCTGGAAACATTGTGAAAAACAAAATGAGACCAAAACACAAACAGATGCAATCAGAGGCTGTTTTAAGTTGAGTGCTGCTGAGGTCATCAACCCAACACACACACACACACACACACACACACACACACACACACACACACACACACACACACACAGGCAGATGAGTGCTGTCTTCCTGCTTTCCTCCTGGGACTGAGTTCAGCTTTGTGGAGGCTGACAGCGACGGTTAATGGACCAGAGGAATTTACTAGAAACCTCTCTCTCTTTTTATCTCTCTCCATCCTCATCTAGTGCCTCAATTATCACTTTGTTCTCTCTGCATCTATCAGTCTTATCACAGCTTTTGTTTCAGCTTCACTGGAAACATAAAATATATATATATATATATATATATATATTTAAATCATGGCCTTTATTGTTTTCCTTAAGAAAAATGACTAACAGCCTAAACCACAACAAATAAAGTAATATGCACATACAGTATAAAAACAGATAGTAACTGTAAATTGAAAAACATAGTATTCAAAAACAAGTAAATGGTAATAGAAAATAAAAATATGATAGTAGTAGTAATATGTTGCCTCACAGCAAGAGGGTCCCAGGTTCGACTCCGGCTTGGGACTCGTCTGTGTGGAGTTTGCATGTTCTCCCCGTGTAAGCGTGGGTTTTCTCCGGGTACTCCAGCTTCCTCCCACAGTCCAAAGACATGCTGTTTAGGTTAATTGATGACTCTAAATTGCCCGTAGGTGTGGATGTGAGTGTGAATGGTTGTCTGTCTATATGTTGTCTGTCTCTATGTGCCCTGCGATGGACTGGCGACCTGTCCAGGGTGAACCCCGCCAGCTGGGATCGGCTCCAGCCCCCCCCGCGACCCCTAACGGGATAAGCGGTTGACGATGGATGGATGGATAATAATAATAATAATAATAAACAAGGAAATATAAATAGATAGAATTAAAAATATACCAAAATAAATTAGAAATAATAAAATAGAAATAAAATTGATATTCTATATATAATAATGTGTCTTATTTTTTATATTCTTATATAATATTTTTTTCATACATGTGTATATATGTATATATGTATAGAATTAAGAAATATAAATAAATTAATAAAATTAATTATAATACAACATGAAATGATTCTTGTGTTGCCAAAGCCTCAATACAAATCAGAAAAGATGCTCAAACATTTTGGCACATTTTTAATTACTTTAATAGATACTGTTTTTGCAAAAACAGTTATTTCAAACTAAGGAATGATTGTCGCCATCGTCTAAAACAACTACTTGTTGCCTCTGGTGATATCTTACATTAAAATTGAATTGTAACTTTAGACACACACTGGCAGCAGTTTCCTTTTAATATGCATACCAAATATAAAAGTGATGTTTTTATTATTTAAAAGACTAGTTATAGCCAGACAAACATTAAAAGAGCGGAGGTTTTGTCATATTGTATCTTGTATGCTTTTGTGTTTATTCAGTTTTGATCAAATCCTTTCGGTGCCCATCCATACTGTCTGTCCGGCAGACTGAAATGGAAAGGATTTGGATTAAGATTGGCTCCAACCACCACTGTGAGAGAAAAGAACCAGTCCTCCGTCTTCCTGTCTTCTGTCATCTCTCCGAATCTCTCAATTAAATTTGAGAAGCTTCATGTCCAGAATAAATTCAATCGCTGATTATAGTTGTGACGTCAGCCTCTAGGTCTCTGCTCGTGTGTACGAGCTATAATCTAATAGCACTAATCTCTTAAATTGAAGGAAAAAGAGCATTGTGCTTCGTTTTTATTCAACCAGCCAGACACTGAGTCAAACGGCCAACATCGGTCGTCTGTATTTGTTATTGTCACACTCAGCCTTGTGACAACCCCAGGGTGTCCCAGTCACCTGCTTCCTTTCATTTCACTGGCTAATCCGCCCTCGCAGCGTTCCTCCCTCCGTTTCTCACAGAGTCAGAAACCTCAGTTAACTCCTGATGGGTTTCAACTGCACCTTCAAAAAATAACACAGTAAATGTGGATGTGAATACACTTAAATACATACAGACTCTGCTTAGTTATGATATACACCGTAGCATATAACAATTAGGCTTACTGCTTCATTTAATAGTTTATTTAGGGGTTATTAAGTTTAATAGGACAGTTACCAATTGTTCTGACAAGTGTCTTACAGGATGTGTCTTTCAATTAAATGTTGTTTAAGGAATTTTAAGATATTTTCTTTTCATCTTGATCATCTCTGTATTGATAGTTCAAGTTTCAAGTTAGTTTATTCGTCATATGCACAACAGTTACACAGTTGTAGTTGGCAGTGAAAATCTTGAACAATGCCCATTTAAAATGACCACATAAAAAAAAGGAAAATCACACAAGTAAAAGAAAAATGACAATCAAGGACATAAAAGTTAAAATAGCAGTATTTCAAATGGATAAGCTGAATGTAAACAAGATGTAGTGTGTCTAGGCATGATGAGAAGTAATAAATATATTTATACTGTATATACAGACGTGTAAACAGAAATCTAGTATGTATACAGAAGTAAATATTTAAGCTTTACAAAATTATATTTATCTAGATTTTTTTTTTTTTTTTCTTTTTGTAAATTACTGGGTAACTTTAACTCTTCAAGCTTCTAAAAGTGTAACAAAAAAGTATTTCATTTAAATAAAAAACGGGTTTTCCAGGTCATAGCGCTTTTACATGGGTCACATAAAGGTTGGGAACCACTGGCCTAGCATGTCTAGTAAAGGGATAATACACCAGTATATACTGTATACATACTGTGTATACATTGCTTTTTCACATCAGTGTTTTACTCTTAAAGGGGACCTATTATGCTTTTGTGTTGTTCCCCTTTTTATAGTGCGTTATATTGATTTTTTTTTTGTGTATGTAAAATAGTAGCCCAAAGTCCACGCCAAAGGGAGTTACTCTCTTTCACAGAAACACTCCTGAACTGCCTGAGACACCTCGCCTGAAGTCCCGCCTTTTCCTCCGTAACATAGTGATGTCACAATGTAACTTATTTGCCGATACCTGCCTAGCGGCTAGTTGGGCCCTCAGTTAAAGCTAGTTGGAGCAGAATCCAAAGTGTTTGGTCCGGCTGACCAGTCACAACAGAGAGGGCCAGCTGACCAATCAGAGGGTTTCAGATGGAGGGTGAAAAGATGTGCTGCAGCACAGCCAGTACAAAAAAAAAAAAACACCTGAAAGTAAACCTGAAAATAAAAATAAAAGGTCCTCTTTAATTGTGTGACCTTTTTAATTCATACAGGGTTTGAGGCCTTTAGTATTATTTTGTATGACTATGAGGCCGGGCCCTCAGAGAGCACACTGGTTGGGAAGATCCACTTATAAAACCTTAACATTGATGTTGATGTGCTTCAAGGTTCTTCTCTGTGTGGAACATTCCAGACCTCCAATCAGCCTTGTTAAACTGAAGTCTCTCTCTCTCTCTCTCTCTCTCTCTCTCTCTCTCTCTCTCTCTCCCCTTCATCCTCCCTTCTTCTGTCAGACTTAATACCATTACTTCTTCCATTAGTCCTAACTTTGTTTGACCCTGGAATCACACAAGTGTGTGTGTGTGTGAGAGAGAGAGAGAGAGAGAGAGAGAGAGAGCAAGAGGTGGGGGGGTTGTTGCATAATGTTAAACTGGGGGGTTGCAGGAGAAACAGGCCAAGAAAGTAAAGAAAGTAAAGAAAGAAAGTAGGAAGGGAAGACAGAGCTGGAGGACGAGAGGAGAGGTAGGCGGTCATTTGCTGGCATCAACAGTTTGAGATAAAGCTTTCTGTCTGTCTGATAAGCAGTCAGTTAGCCAACTACTTTAGACTAAAAACAACTTCCCACGACATCTGTCAGTCACACAGGTCTCTAGTCTGTTTTTCTCAGTACTTTGTAGGTAAGTTACCAACATTTCATTTAAACTATTTGACAAATCTTAAACCCGTCTGTCTCTTTTACTTCGGCTTTCCTCGTGTTCTTCCAACCCTTTTTAAACAAATAAAAAGTGAGTTTGTGCTTCCACTTGGCACAATGGTTTGTATTGGTATGTGTTATTTGTGATTTGAGTTAACATATCTGTTAGAAAGAGCTTCGATCTGTGTTAATTTTTGTAGCTCTTAACTTATTAACTGCATTTCAGATGGGCTCCACGTAGTTAGACTTTACACAGGTAGGCAAATGTAAAGAATTGATTACATGATCCTCCATACAGGTGTATAACGGAGGGAGAGATTGTAGTATTTTCTGGAGCATGTAATTTTCCTTTGCTACCTTTTTATTTATTCAGGATGTAGCTTCAGCACCTTTCTTGCTTGACTTTGCTTCAGTCTCGATTTTGTTCCTCCATTGTTTAAATAAATGTAATATGCTGTGTGGCTTCTGAAGTGTGCAGCTAAAAATCTGATGGGCCTTCAGAGGTTCCTTAGTTAGTTGTAAGCGCCAGAAAAAAAAAGTCTAAAACTAGGATTATGTTTTACAATCGAGCACTAAAATCATGCTAATCTGTTTTCATGTGTTGTCTTTTTGCAGGGGATTTCTAGTGCTGCCTTAACCTAATATTTTCCATCAAAGGTCCCTTTTCATAGTGCCAAATGTAAGAATGAGTCCCTGCTGATGCTTTTTTATTAACAGGCTCTAGTTTTGGTAATGTGCTCTGAATGGCTGTGATTCATTATGTATTCCTGAGGGGACATCTGGAGTTATGTGTGTTAACCCTTTTACTGCAGGATCTCTGTCTGTCAAATGTTTAATCTTCTTCAACACTGTTAACAGCAAAATTTGCACGGCTCATGAATTTGAATTATGAAATGTCTTTTTCACAGTTGAAGTTTCATTTAATTTAATTAGGAACAGTTTATCCTGCGTTATGGACTGTCGGAGGTATTTGGCTTTTGACACTTTCCAATTTGTTTCATATTTTCAGGCTATTTCTTTATTTTATTTGTCCCGTTTTCTATATTCTGAAGATTAATTCTGTTGTGTTTTGCATACAGAGGCAAACAAAAACAGCAAACATGCACGGATTTGTTTATGCTGGAACAAAATGAAGTTGTTTAACTTGAATGTACAGAAGTTTAGCTAGCCTTTAGAGAGACTGTGTGAGAGATCAACCCCTTATCTTTCTCTGAACGGTTCTTCATCTTCACTGCTCTTCTTTTTGTGTGCAGGGTGTGAAGCCTGGTAGTTTTGACAAGGTAGCTATTCCTGAGGTGAAGGAAATTATAGAGGGCTGCATCAGAACAAACAAGGATGAGAGGTGAGACACACACAGACTATCAAAGCTTAACCTGGCATTGTTCATATTTAGTAATATCTTTGGATTTATGGACGTTATATGGACTCTGACTCTCATGTTGTGTGATTTGTAGACAACATTCTGTATGTATTCAGTCTTTAACGTCATTAAAATAAGATGCATCACAATATCACCACCACCCTGTAATGTTTGATGGCAGACTCACCCTCACTCTGAATCAGACCTGGGTATTTTACGGCCCCTGGGCCAGAACTGGCCCTCGTGATGGATCTGCCTGCCCCGGGAGGTCTCAGACAAACCGCACAATTATTATTCGCGGAGGTTAGCGACAAAGCTGTGTGCTTAGTTTGCAACAAACATGTGGCTGTATTCAAAGAATATAACTTGAGCTGTCACTTTGAGACAAAACATGCAGAAAAATACAGATATCTATTTGGAGATGAGAAGGAGAGGACAGCCGAGGGGCTGCTAGCTAAGATACAAAAGCAGCAAAGACTTTTTTACAAAGCTGCGTATAACAAAAATAAGAAAACAAAAGTGTAAATGTTAAGTTAAATGTAAAGTTTTGTTAATGGAAACATTACTACCCAAAACAGTCAGTCCTGTACGGTTCAAAGACTCCTTTTCCTAATAATATGCTGTTTGGATTTTCAGTGTACGAAATGCTAAAAAATAAGTGCCCAGTATGTTTCTTATAGTGATAGAATAAAGGTTACATCTGACAGTATTTGTTTGGCCCCCGGCAACAATCTGGGTTTCTCATGTGGCCCCCCAGGAACAATAGCTGCCCCCCTCTGCTCTGCTCCTGTTCTGACTCACGGCATCATGGTCAGAAATAAGTCCTCTATTCAAACATTCACCGTACCCTCCTGTCTGTTGCATTCGAGACTAAACCAAAAATAAACCCTCTTGCACTCGATGCATAGTCATATGATTGGTGTGAAATAAATGTGAAAGACAGACTGTCTCTGGACTCATTGTTGTCAACATGTTGTGTTTCACAACAGATAAATGAAATACCATGTCTGTCCTATTTGCGATCGGCCGGAGAGCAGCTCACAAGGCGTCGCTGGCGTTGAACACACTGGTATCAAGTCAATCAAGACATCCTCTCTTACAGGTTTATTTTTGTCCTCTTGTTCCTCTAGGTATGCTATAAAGATCCTGTTGAACCATGCGTTCTTCCAGGAGGACACGGGGGTCAGGGTTGAACTGGCAGAAGAGGACGATGGGGAAATGATTGCCATCAAACTCTGGCTCAGGATAGAAGACGTCAAGAAGCTCAAAGGCGAGAAGTTGTATTTTTTTATTAAGATCTTTTATACATGGAAGAAATTTTAATAGAAATATTTTCTTTTTCCTAAAATTGGCAAATGTTTCATTATTCTTACATCATAGATGTTAATTACTCCCAAGGAAACAGAGGGGCAGCTGCCTGACCAGCCATTTGTTAACTTGTTTGCAGGCAAATACAAAGACAACGAAGCCATCGAGTTCTCCTTTGACCTGAACAAGGATGTCCCTGAAGATGTGGCCCAGGAAATGGTACGTACAATGCAGGGGAGGAAATGATGAATGGATGGACAGATGGTGGTACGAGTAGTGGGAGGAAGTGATGGATTCAAGCAAAACAGAATATATAGAAGGGAACGATATGGGATGGAAAGAACAACGTGGTAAGGGGAGATGGATGGGGGGATTGATTATGAATCAAGGGGTTGGAGATTTGGACCCGTCTCTTAAAAAGAGTATCTGTGTGACTCCGCAGGTTGAGTCTGGATACGTTGCAGAGGGTGACCATAAGACGATGGCCAAGGCGATCAAGGACCGCGTGTCTCTGATCCGACGGAAGAGAGAACAGAGGCAGCTGGTACGAGAGGAACAGGAGAAGAGAAAACTAGAGACTGAACAGCAACAGCTGCAGCAGCAGCAGCAACATCAACAACAGCAGCAAGAGGCACTCAAACCTTCACACACACAGGTCTGTTGAACAGCTAGCTAGCATAGTTTAATGTTCATTTGATTAATTTAATAAATCAGTATGTTTAGCTTTTCTTTTCGGCATGCATCTCTGCCAACTCCTCTGCGTTGAAAGGAGCCAGTTGAAGGTGGTTCGAGCATCCGGTAGGGATGCCCCAATAGGGAGGTGTTCCAGGCAGGACCAGTTGGGGGGAAGACCCATGACTAGGTGGAGAAATTATATCTCCACACTGGCCTGGAAAGGCCCCAGGATCTCCAGCTTCAGAGCTGGTTAATGTTGCCCAGGAAAGGGAAGTTTGGGGTCTCCTGCTGGAGCTTTTGCCACCGCTACCCAACCCCAGATAAGCGGTTGACGATGAGTGAGAGAGTGAGTGATCTCTGCAAACTGTCAACTAGTTGGTTTGTGTACAACACACAAAGGTGCCTGTAAACAGGCAAGACACTGTGTGTCACAAACTGCTGTAAAACCCCAATTGAGACGCATATTCCTAGTACACTGAATACATGTCCAGTGCTCCTAAAACCAGAATAATACCAGCATATCCAACATGTCTTAAATGGAAAATGCTCCATGAAATCACAATATCCAAACAGAATATGTTGTTTATGTGACTCATATCAAGTGTGGAATAATATTAGTGTGCATGTAAACACAGTTATTGGCTGTTGTAGTAAATAAGGATGTATTTAAGTTTTCTGTTACTTGGGTCTTACAGTATGTTTAGTACTATTTCCACCTGGCAGTCCACATGGACCTTTTTCCAGCTGCAGTATTTCGTATTTGAATGTGGACCACATGGAATCAAGCCTGTGTTTGTTTGTCTGCAGGTAGAAGCAGAGGAGACTGAAGTGGAGCAGCAGCAGCTTCACTATCAGCAGACCGGCATCTCACACACATGTAAGACAAACTGCAGATAGCAGAGCATGGCGTCGTCACATTCTGCACAGATTTTAAGATTACTTCCAGTTTAGTTTGCTTATGTTTCATTCATAAACAACTTAACATTGTCATGAGACACAATTTGTCCCAGCGCTTCATCTCTAATAACATGTGGCAAATGACTGCATACATCTAACAGAAATTATTCACCATTAGCGAGGGTTATTCCATTATCATACACTTCCTGTAAACCGGGGCAGTCATTGTTGTTATTTTTGAAGTGTGGCACACAATTTACAGTCATCCCACTGTAAACTGAAACACACTGGACCTGAGTATTAGGTCTTCCTTCCTGTAATTGTGTGCCACTGAAGTTGTTCATGCATTGTCGTGCCCTTTTTAAACAACGTGTGCTCCCCTGTGGGCGATGCCTTTCTTTTTTCAAACCAGCAGAAACATTACTTTTGCAAAATATAGATATACAGAAGTGCCTTGATTATGTGCGTCTGTTCCAGTCTTTGCTTTAAGATGGGACGTTTTAGACTGAGATGTAATGGAATAAGGATAGACGGGAGAGAAGGTGACCCTAACTCATCTGTTTCTGTCTCTCTCAGCTGAAGGAGGTCTGGACAGCGGCCAGGGCTCCTCAGTCTTCTCCTCAGACTCCCCCCACCTGGGTCAGCTGACCATGTCTTACAGCTGCCCCCCCTCTTCCCACCCCCTTCTCAGCCCCAGACCCCCTACCCCTCCACCCCCTCCGCTAACCCGCAGCAGCACCCAGGCTACGCCCAGCCGCCGCAGCCAATGGTGAGTGGTGATGTCCTCCAAATTAGACTTTATGCATGTATAGGAGGTCATGCTGAACACGTCTGTGAGGCAGCTGTGACAGTTTGAAGTGAGCACTGCATTGTGGTTTGGAGTGGGAGTGAGTAGGAATGAAGTTTGCAGTGTTTGTGAGTAGGTTGGCAGTTTGTTGAACTAAATACAACAGAGTATTTTTATTTGGAGATGATCACCTCTGACCTGAAGAAGAGGAGTACTCGTATTTGATTTCTTACTTGAGGCTGTAACTTACAGCACAGAGAGGAAACAACACAATCTATTGGCCAAGACACTTAGATAAGTCAGTTAATTATACACTGATATTTATTAAGTTTGTCAGTCAGCTCAATTTTCAGCCAGCAGACTAATTGGACACTTACTTAACCATTCGTCTTCTGTTGTATTTCATCTTAGAAGTCACTCTCTCTCCAGCGTACCAGATGTCATGCTTCCCTCTTTGGCTCAATCCTGCCATTTTCACAACCAGTTACCTCTTTCTTTCTCTTTCCCTCAACCTTCCTTGTTCTGTATATTATAATCCATATTTTTTATTATTATTATTATTTTCTCCCTCATTTATGCATCTAGTTGTTACATGTGTTTATTCAGTTACAACTCTTTGAGTTATGCTGTATTTTTCTTTGTTTTCATATATTTAAACATATTTTATACATGGATAGTTGGGCATATTTACTTGGAAACACGTCAGGCTTTTGATTTTTTGTTCATGGAGTATCATATCCAGGAAAGAATGATGAACAAGTGGGATAAATACTACAACCTCATAAACTAAGACACATTTTTACTCTGTAAATGTTACATTTAGTATTTATAGAAAATTGTAGTTTTGTTAATCAGGTAATCTGTGTATTATTTTAATCAGGTATCAGGGGACGATTATTTTTTTGGATTTTAAGAATTTTCCCAAAGAAAAAATTCACCTTAGTTTCTAAAACTTTTTGTGAAACTGTTTTTATAATGAGATATATTTGAAGGTGAAACCTCACATATTTATTAACATTACAGCACATTTATTTGGCACACTTTTGAACAAAGCAACTTATAATAAGTGAAGTCAAACTCAGCATGAGCTGAATGTCATCAAAAATAGTAAAGTGCAGTTCAACAGCCAACCTAAAGCCCATTCAGTACAATTGCTTGAGAGATTTGTAGACACTATAAGTAGGTCACTATAAGTAGGTCTCCATCATTTATTTGCCTGTATATTCAAGCTTGATTTATATTTCTCTCTTATGGTGCTGGGTTTTAATTTAGCTTTTTTCACTCACTCAAGGAATGTCTGCTGAGCATACCTGCTGCTGTAACCATTATCCTCAAGTCTTGACCTTTTTTAGCAGCAGATGAGTCAGAGTCCTCGCTCAAGGGCATCTTTTTAAGTACTTATGAATGGATGGGCGAGCATTTCTTATTTAATTTCCCACACAAGACTTTTCCATGTGGTGACCTTTCGGCTACAAAGCAGATCTGTCATTTGGATGTTCATTCAGTTTGTAGGCTGATTGATTGAATAATTAAATGATGGCTTGGGCTTATTTCAGGACATTTCTAAATAAGCTTATATCCTCATCAAAGGTCATTTGTCTTACTGACTGACTGGTTTATTACTTCATTAACCATCCTCTCCTTTTATATAATACTATGTTTATTTGTTTTTTTGTTTTGTTTTAAATGATTTTTCAATTTTTTTTGGTCCTTTGTCTTTACTACATTTGTTCAAAAGTTAATTTATATTTCTTTTTTATTTTGTTGTTTTACTTTCAGGTTTTGCTAGTAACTTGTTGAAAAAACTGAAACGGTTACCGTGATCTCCCCTTTACAGATCAAGTTTTTCTCTTTAATTAATCCTTTAATAATTTAGGAGCTGTGATTTTGCTTGTTTATGTATTATGTTCTGATTGTTCTTTACAAAAATGAAATGTAAAGCTGTGACTTAGTATCACTATTTACTTTTTGTCATCATATAATTGATTTTGTTTTGTATTTTTCAGTTACTCAGTTGTCACATGCAGTATGTGTCCTTTGGTTGTATTTTAATTTTACTGTTGTTTTCTATGTTTAGCTCATGTTTTGTGTGTTTTAATTTCTTTGTATTTGTTTTCCATGTCGGTCCCACCCTCCTCTATCGCCCCTCCCTGGCCTACAGCCTGCTCCGCGCCGCCGTCGAAGTCGTAGCATGTCTGTTTGCGTCCCCCCCTCCTCCTACTCCCTTTACCCAGCTCCTCCACCCCTGGCCGTTCCTCCAAAGCGGCCCTCCACTCCTCCTCCAGACCTGTCTTCCTCCTCATCCTCCTACACCACCACTACCTCTCCCTGCATGCCTCTCGCAGCTGAGCGAGACACTTTCGCCGGGCGCCTCTCCAAGGCCCTGGAGACGGTCCTACCCCTTCACTCTGCCTCCTCTCAGCCCAGGGCCAGGCAGCGGAGGGCCAGCCTGCCCGCCCTGTTCTACACCCCTGTAGGTTCACAGTCTTAATCCCCCAGGGGCCACAGTGGTGGTGACAACCAGAGAGGAAGGGAGGGAGAGAAAGATGAGGGATGTGGGCCACACTGGTGTCTGAAAGTAGATAAAACTGCTAAAACGTGTAATATGGAAACCTACGACAAAGTTAATGTAGTAATTTGTTCTTACTGCTGAATGACACAGTGAATGAAAGAAGTGTTAATGAAACAGGTCGGATTACTCATTCAGTTTTTTGTCACAGCTTTGATCAACCAGCCAAATGAGAAATGTGTAAGCAACCACATGGAATCAGTAAATTGAATTTATGTGCTAGTTCACTGAAAATGAAAAACATTCGTAACTTGTTTAGTTCCACTGCAGCCTTCTCAGCATCCTGAATAAATGTATAAATATAGAGAGTATATACCACAACTCTACCTACAGTATAATGTGAGCTGTGCTAATTATGACGCCAGGTTCGTTGTACGTTGGCGTATGTCATCTGTAGAATATTAAGTCGGTCGAAAAATACTGTATCGACTGTATCGTCTTAATGTAAGGCATTTTAAGTGGCATCTTTATCTAAGTAAGTAGATCAGCATGACAGCCACTGCTGTGAGTCTCTCCTCCCATCCAGTTCTCTTTAACTCTCTCTTTCTCCCTCTGTTAGACCACCATGTGTTCACATCGAATATAGACTGACTGGCTTTGCTCTTTGATATAAATGTCTTAATGTCGCGTCCATCTGCCATCAGGAAAACTCTTCATTTGACAGGCAAAGTGGTCATTTTCAAGTACAAAGATTTGCTATATCCAAAATGGAAATGAACAATTGAGAAAAAAGGAAATGGCTTCATGGGGTAGTACATTGATTTCTGTGACACATTTTTCCTTTCTGCTTTAGAGTTAAAGACTCTAACTGGGCCTTCTCATTTAAGGCCTTTTTGGGCTTTGTATGCCCTTATTAGGCAGCTGACAGTAGAGAGATGACAGGAAATGAGGGGAGAATATGATGGCGAATAGCATGCAACAAAGATGGTAACTTCTGAAACCGTCGGCTCTCGGTTTGATGACAGATAATCCTCAATGGGCTGTATTTCTGGGGTCCTGGTGTAACCAGCAGATATCCGGGCCAGGACAGCCTTTTCTTGCTTGTTGTTTACAGTCAGATTAGCAACTTGAGATGCAAGGCTGGAGTTGGAGTTGAGAGATGACGTGTACCACCGGATTGTTTCCCAAGTTGCCGGTTTACAAGCTAACTTTAAACCAATAAAAAACAATTCACCGTCAGATGATAGCCAGTGGCTTCCCACATTGCATTTCAGCCAATGTGTTTTGCCTTTTTTGCCCTCCACAGAAACTGTTTACTTGCATTAAACCAAAGCCTGCTTTAACGTGATTGGTCAATACTACTTGGACTAAAATCAAAATCTTGTGCCATAGCCGACAGAGACTACATGTGAATGCAGCATCTGTTTATAAAAGCTGCGGCTCATGGCAAACCCCTAAATTATTTGGCCTTTTTCAGTGACTTTACAAGTGGAGACAACATGGTGGATACCAAGCCTGTCTAGATAGTATAGTAAAATAATAAAAGACAGTTTTCCTGAGTGCAGGTGTGTCAGTGATCTTATTGAGCTTATTTGGCCTTTCCTCTCTTTGTATTATACTATTCATACTACCCCACTGCTTATGTACATGTGAGCTCTCACAGTCTCCCACTTTCACTGTCTTGTCTTTGGGTTGTCTGCTTGTACCAGTCTGTCGCTTGACCTGTCTGCCTGTTTTACTGCAGCTTTGTGTCTAAGCGTTACCTATTCACTTCACCTCTTCACTCCTTTATACAGCTGTTAGGTGTATTCTGTGCTGTCTTAACCACGTCATTTTGTTTCTGTTGTGGAGAGAGAATATATGTCCCTTTTTTCACTTGGTATTGCTTTGAAATGATGCTCTTTAATACACTATTTTCTCCATTTCATGTGGGCCTTTGCTGTTGTTCTCTCTCATTCTTAAATCCATTGTATCTCATTGTCGCAGCAGCATTCAATGCCGCACCCCTACAGTGGAGGAGGAAGCGCAGGAGGAGGAGGAGCGGGAGGGAGCATCCCCCTCCAAACTCTCCCAGACCCCCCTACTATATTCTTCCCCTCCATCCCCGAGCGCCCCATTTCATTCTCGCCTCCTCCCACTGGGCCCCCTAAGGCCTACAACACCCAAAGACGCAAGAGCACGTCCATTCTGGAGGCGCACACTCGACACTTTCAGCCGGCCTACACTCGCTACGGGAGCAGCCTGCATCCCTTCGCTGGGATGGAGGCTGTTGAGACGCCCCCTCTCTTCATGGTGAATCCCGGTTTCGCAGCAGCTGCTCAGAGACTTGGTGTCGGGGAGCCGCTGCATATACAAGGACAATCTGACCCGAGTTTGTACGGCTATAAAGACATGAGAGCAGAGCACGAAGAAGCAGTGAGGAGATTAAGTCTAAATCAAGCTGCCTTATTGGACCACTATGAAGCGATGGCATATGGAGGATATCCAATGACTGCACACCAGCTAGGCCACTTGAGTTTCCATCAGCAAAGGCAAGCTGCAGCTGCTAGTTTGGCTTTTGATCCTGTTCCTCCACCTCAACCAGCTTTCTTGCATGCTCACATCATGCAAAGAATGAGCGCACACAGCCCAATCCCTCCGCCTTTACCTCCCATGAGTGCGCCCACTGGTGGCTCCTCTTCATCATCTGATGGATGCTATCCTCCACCACAGCATGCCTCCTCTTCTGCTTTCCCTATTTCTGCACCTCCAGTAATGCCTGAAGTCCCGCCACCGACTGGAAGTGTTTTTGAGTTCCATTTAGCTGCCGCCGCCGCCGCTGCAGCTGCTGCCGGAGACCCAAGCCTCCTGGCATCTAGACTCTACCGGGCCCGAAGGAGCTCCATGGACCTCCCTCTGGAGGACAACACCGGAACTGGATCAGGAGGTTCAGGCACATACAGCCGTCTCCAGCCGGTGACGGAAGAGCTGTACTCATATGTCAGCCCCGAGCTCCCTTTACCTCCAGGAAGTCTTCTTCTTCACCACATAGGCGTCGCAGCAAAAGACAGAAGCCCTGAACCTTCTAGTGACTCTATGGCGTCCTCCGACGCCGGGGAGTTCCAGTCACCTCCGCCCCCACCTCTCCTCCCTCCTTTCGACTCCTCCGCTGCTCAGTCCATCCCTCACCCGTCCTCCAGTGCGCTGTACGATTCTTCAGCAGGAGCGTTCCCCGTAGATCCACAGGGACATCCGCCCTCCATGCAGAGCTTTCTTCCCGCCACTCCATCTGCTGAGCTTGGGGGAGCGTCATCGACCCAGCTGGAGTCTCTGATGCAGAACGCCTGGGCTCGGCATGGAGGGGTGATACCGGCCCAACCTGATATGACATACCATGAGTCATTGCTGGCCATGCAGGCCGCTAACCCCACTCTGGTACTGAGATTAGACCTTAAAAACACCCCTACACCTCTGGGTCAGTTACTAGTTGAAATTACACAAGTTGCTTTTTTAGCAAAGATCCATAACCAGCTGTTCATATATCGTAATTTCCATATTATAACATTCTGTGCTCTTTCTTCCTGTTTGACTGCAAATAGTCACAAAGATTGACAGTTTCTTTAGGTATATATACCTAATTTTCATGATCTTGTGGTCATAAGATCATAAGATCATTTGCCCGAAAGAGCTGCATCGATCGAGTAGTTAATTAGTTATTAGCCAACTATTGAATTAATTGCCAACTATCTTGTTAATCGATAATTGGTTTAAATTGGTTTCATTTTTTAAGAAAAAAAGTAAAATTAGCTTCTTAAAGGTGCTTTTGCCTAGATGTCACATTCTTCCTCCCCCGCTCCATTACACTTACTTCACAAGTCATTGCCAGGCAGTTGCTATCAATTTCAGCCACATTTTCTCCACACTAACTGACGACCCAGAGATACCATGTGACACCTACGTCATTTTACTATTGGCTCACAAGCCTTGTTAGAAGTGGGAACGAAATGTCAGATATCTTCCACAGATATAAATAAAACATAAATTTTGGACCAAAATTTTTAAAAAGATTAAGTCACAATATTTTTTTTCAGGAAAAGCCATACTTTTATTCAGCACCTTTCTAAATGCTCACTGGATGTATTATATTCAAAAAAAATATTTGTTTACATAAAAATGTTATCAATAAGACCTTTAAATGTGAATATTTTACTTTACTTTACTTTACTCCTCTATGACAATAAACTGAATATCTTTGAGTTCTGGACAAAACAAGACATTTGAGGATGTCATCTTGGCCTTTGGGGAACAGACATTTTTTACCATTTCATAGACCAAACAATCAATTAATCAAAAAAAAAAAATCACAGATTAATCACAGTTGAATCAAAAAAGAAAACGCCTGTTAGTTGCAGCCCTATTTGCCAATGTGTTAATTGTAAAACAACAAACATTGTTTAGAATAGATTTGTAGAAAATGGTATTGTCCACCAAGTAAAGTGAATCCTTCTGTGAAAAGCAGCTGAATTAATTCATAATAGTAATTTGACCCAGAGGCCGTTACACCAGTCCCTGTTGTTTTATCGCCCTGCCAACCCAGGAGCCCCAGCTGATGCTTACTTGTCATCATGTAGTTTGTTTGTAATTTTAATCCCCTCCAGTCACATCAACACCACGAGAGTCTCATAGTCTGCCTTCAAAATGTTGCTTATGAAAAGAAAAATATTAGTCAAGAGCGCAGCTTCACTGAGAATTTATAGACGAGGGCACAAGCCAGAGCACATCTGGGTTCAACCAAGACCAGAAACATTTCAAATTTATTTCAAATCCAACAAAAGACTATTGTATTATAGTACTGAGTTGAGTAATAATTATATAAATAAAAGCAACATTCAGAAGGTAGAAGGTCTTTGAGACAAACTCTGGTGTACAAGCTTTATAAGCAGTCTAAGCCCCCTCCTTTCTTTGTTTATGTTGTTTTCAATTTATTTGTCAATATCAGTAAGTAATATTTTGTCTGTATGTTCATATATGAATATATATGAGAGCTATGTGTTTGTGAGAGTATACTTCATGTATACTTCTATTTTTGCACGTACAAATCCAAAGTCCGTTTGGTCCTATAAGACATTTACTACCTCAAATGGTGAGCATACATAAGCAAAACCTTTAAACCTTTATTCTAATCACCTGCACATTGAGTAGTATGTTTGAAACGAAGAATAACATTGATAAAGCTTCGAGACTTTGTTGATTTGTATGGACAAACACACAGAAACATACAACAAAACCCAAGGGGGCTTAGACAAACCTCGCAATGTAACCATGCAGGTAGTCGTTTCTTTTGTATATGTTAGATTCTTTGTGTTGTAATTTTGCTAAAGATCTTGGCTTCCAGTCAGGTCTTTATTATAGCATATTGTGTTGTCATTTCCTCCCCAGAGTGGAAAGCAGCTTCCCACGCAAGGTTCAAAAGTCACAGTTCAAATTCATTAAACCCTTAGAACGCTGATATTATCAGTGTGTCCTTCTTCGTTGTTTATTTACTTTGAACCACTTCTGATCACTGACCTTCTAATTTCTTTAATCTTTATCTGTCACTACCTCTTTTTTTTGTTTCATGTCATTTATCTTAAGTTTTCTATCTTTCTGTACATTTTATTTATTAGATATCTGTGCTGTGAGAGTCTTTATTGTCTTTACATGACTGCCTGTTATGTTGGGAACAGGTAGGTAGCAGTGTGTCTGGTGCAACATATTAAAGTTGCAAACAGTCTTCTAAGGGTTCAGTCAATAGAAAGGCCATTATTGGCTGTATGATGATGTATGTGGTGCCATCGATTCAGCCGATTAGACTGAATCAGGCCAGTAAATGTGGGTTATTAGCAGTTCTAAGGCTTATAGATGTGGGTCAGTAGGGGCCTACTACACCCACTAGTAGGTTTTGCCATCTATTTGCATGGTCGATCACAGAAAGAAGGAATCGGAGAAGACAGCAGTGAAGACTTTCACCCACAACCTGTAGTTGTCTTTGTATTCACAAGTTTCACTTTCACTTTTGGAGCATATTATTTGAAGCCAGAACTGCGATATTTAGTGGTAAACTTTTAGTTTTGTTGGTTAAACCTAAAGAAGTTGTTTTGTTTGTGTTCAAAATGTAACATTTCATGCGGTCTTACTGTGTGTACTCATGTTACGCATAGGCGTAGTAGGCCCCTACTGACCCACATCTATGGTGCTTATTTTCACTGTTGACACACATTTAATGGCATTGATAATAGTCGAATCGGGTGATAGATTATTCAAAGGATTCAGGAAGGAAATATACGGCTCTGTTTGGCTTGATGCTCACTAGGAATGTACCAGGATCAAAAATCATCAATCCCGAAGTTTGACTTGACTGGAAATAGAAAGAAAACCTGCATCATTTCAAACCAATCAGACTTTCTTTAAAGGTGCAGTGTGTAGGATCTGGCAGCATCTACCAAGCATGTAGGAGAACTATGGCGGATGACATGAAAACACAAGGTGCACTAGAGACAGAGACTAGAGGACAAGCGCCCTATGTAGATATAAACGGCTCATTCTAAGCTAACAGAAACACAATTTGTATTTTCAGGTCATTATACTGTACACTAAAGAAAACATATTTATTAATATCATATTCCATCTCTGCCAATAGATCCCCCTAAGTGCTTCACACTGTTCCTTTAAGGGCTCTTTTGAAAACCATTGTAAGAGCTCTTTAGAGCACAACCAAGGTGGTTTAGGATAGGTCATACAGTGTCGGTCTGAAATCTCAAAAAAACCCAAACTCGCATTGTATTTGACTTCTTATCTTATTCTAATCTTATTCTCTAATGACCGTCAAAACATTTCCTGAATGTGATTGTATCAGGCATGTGGTAACTGAACATGACTCAGTCATATTTGCAGTTTCAAGCATTCAGTTTTACTTCAATACCAACATCAGGAACAGGCAGAGTTGGCCACCATAACCAGTACTCATACAGTATCATACCCATCTGTCCGAATACAGTAGATCAAAAGATGATGTCTGTGGCAGGACGTTCTAGCAGTGCGGTGTTTGGTGTCAGTATTCCAGCTTCTCCTCTGTTTGTCTTTGACTTATCACTACCAATCACTTAGGGTGTGACCTGCATGTAAAAAAACACAATCCCTGTACTTACACCCTGCTTAACCCCAGCACTGTACCTGTACTGTTGCTGCTACACTACGAACTATGTATATGCACACAGTTGATATCGGTGTGCATATATCTGTTGTCGTATAGATGGATGTGTGCATGTGTGCATACACAAGAAGACGACTAAAAACTGATCACTAGAGAGCAGCAGATGTACCTTGTGTTTGCACTCATGTACGTTTTCTGGTCAACAAGCTACAAACACGCTCTGATTGTTCCTTGTTTTTCTTTCTCCTTGTTGCCAATCTCTCGTCCTCTCTGTCCATCTTTCCATCTGTCTTTCTCTAAATCTGTTCCACAGCAGCAGGTTCAGGCTCCCACCCCCCAGTCCACTCCAGGACCCCCTCTGATCCCGGTCACCACGCAGCCAGCTCCTCCTGGGACCCCCCAACAGGTAAGACAACTAGAAAAGTCACTTTTTATACACCCAAACTTCTCTTCTTTCATTGCTTCCCTCCCACTTTTAATACCACATCCCCTTGATGTCCAAACCCCATAAAGATAAGGTACTAAAATAACTCCACCCTATTTCTCATGCTTGTACAGCAATAACTCACTTTCCCTTTGAAGTCGTTGGCGTCGCTTGAAGGTAACGACTCCCACAGAGCTGGCACCCTGCCTGCATTAATGCCACAGTCTTACTGGAAGACTGTGTTTACCCCCAGCACAAACCACCGCGCTGAACTAATTGCAGCCTTAAACTGATTTGATTGAGCGTGAAATTGGATGTTAATCGGCGATCAAATGTTTCTTTTCAGAAAAAGAAGGAATGTTTCCTTATTTGAACTAGCAAACTGTCCCAAAATTACATTCACCATGTTTACATAACAGTTGTACTCCAAACTAGGGGTGTGAATCATCAGAGGCCCCACAATACAGTATTGTGAAAGACAAAGTAGTGGCCACCGGATTGTTAGAGGTTAATATTTTATATAATGAAAGACTGTGACATCCGTGTATCAATGCAATATTGCCGCACAAAGTATCGCAATACTTTGCTGTATGTTTTTGCATTGCATTCAATGTTTGTTGCATTGCATTGACATTTTACGGCATTTATTTTGTTATATCAGTCAACAATCTACCAGAGAGTTAACAATACTTGGGATAATATATATATATATATATATATATATATATATATATATATATATATATATATATATATATATATATATATATATATATAAAAAATTTAATTACATAAAATTGATTTTCCCATTTTGGTTTCTTCTAGGGATTTGAGTTGATCCAGGTTATCATGAGCAGGACATGACTGGGACCTACACTAATTTAAAAAAAGTATCAAACCTAAAAAGGATATTGATGTGCATGTAAATGTTTATATTTCTGTTTATTAATTTCCTGTTTTTCTTTCTCTCTCCAGGTTGTTTCATCCAGTCACAGTATCACATCAGTTCAGAGCCCCACGCACACATCACTGCCGCAGGCGTCTTCACAGGTACGAAAAGCAGCGGCACTGATTTAACTACACATGTAACACAACACTACATAAACACATTCCTAATGCACACAAGCTGGCGCTGGTTCTTTGCAAAAAGATAGACCATACATGTCTGTATTCATCTTTACCGACACACCTACCTGCTTGTATGTATACGTAGTAATTATACACTTGAACATTTTCTCACACATACAACACTACTACACACATTGAAATCTAACCTGAAGCTAATTTAATGAACGCTGACTTAATTAAATAACCCTCAGGGCTTTTTTTAACTTCCAACAACTCAGTTAGTGTTGTTTTCCCATCCACTTTCTTGACCTTTGTGTTATTATTGCATGTTTTGCTCGTGTTATTGCTTCTCTTTTCCACTGTGAACTTCTTCCTCTTCGTCAGCTCAGTTTGTTTCTTCTGTTTTTCTTTCCACTCTCTGGCTCGCTCATTGGCATGCTGCCTGCATTTACCACCGGGTTTGGTCTTATGTGTGTTTATACATGCTTGTATGTTGGATATATGTGTTTGTGTGTGTTTAGTTTTTTGACCTCAGTCCGTCTCCCAGTATAGAACATCTTTATCTGCTGTACCAAGCTGCTCAGCTAGCTCTGGTTCAGGTGTGACAGTATTACAGTATATGTGACAGTGAATGCAGATATACTGTACGTATGTGTCCTCGTGTGTCTCTAAGTGGTTGTGTATCTGTGTGATTTAGTCAGTGAATCTGTTTGACATCCCTCTTGTTTTTTTGCCATTTGGCTGATAAATAAAAGGTGTGTAACATCAATGTCCAGGCCAGTATACAGTATGGTTTTATGGTGCTTTTACACCTGATGTGTTTGTTTCCGTTAAAACAAGCTCAGGTCCATTTGCCCAGTTAGTGCGATTCATTTGTGCTGGTTTGGAAGCTGCCAACTGAGCCGTTTGTGCAGACCTAACAACCAAACCAAGATCGCTTGTTACCAATCAGGATTTTATGATAGCAGATAGGGATTGTAGCATGATTTCATCCATCTGCTGATTGTGAAATCTGTTCAGGAAGCGATCTTATAATTGATCTGCATAAGGCCATGTATGTAACTTGTCAGTACGGGTATTTTCCCTGATTAGTAGGTCAAAATCTGTTAAAACTGCTGTGCTTGTATCCGACTGTGTTTACTTTGTCGGTTCATTAAACTGTTGAAAAGTGAGTGACAGTGATCCCATAGTAATAAGCCCCAAGTCACAAGACACCTCCTTTTTGTCCTGTCTCTACGTGAGTCTTCCAAGTTAGTCGTTATTCACAACATGCAGTCGATATGCAGCCTAGTTATACGAATAATGCTTATAAATTAATCAATTGTTGATTCTTCATGAGCTTTTTGTGACACCAAAGAACATAAATATGTACATCAGAAGCATTAAAGTGCAGCATAAATTTCCGCCAGTCTCCAGAATTTGGGTGGATCCTGATGATGCAGGATGACAATCTCCAAAACTGTCCAATCAACGTGTAACCTGTCAGTCTGTATAACGTCATGTTTACTCCTCCTGGTTCGTTAGTGTAAAGTCACTGTGAATAGGAACCGGACCTGAAATAAATGCAGCAAACTATAAAGTCTGGACCAGATGAACTACAGGTGTGAGGGAACCCTTAAACAAACAACAGAAATACTTGTTATGTTAGTGAGCTAATACTTCCAGTACATCTGCAAAGTGAGTAGTTCAGCAAAATATTTTACTATCTTCAGTTGTAGATATAGAATAATTAGATGGATTATAACATTTAGGTTTCATGAACATAAGAACGTTTATGTAGAAAGAGTAGTTGATCAGCTTGACTGGCTTGTTGGTTATGCACTATGATTTTCCCTCACATCTTTGTTGGGCATAAATAGACATAAAATCTGCACAGTGTATGTTATTTAAAGATTTTTGTCTTCTAGTAGCACTTTGGAGCAGTTTTTGTGGGGGGGGAGTGGATCCTTGTTGAGGATCGCACATGCACGAGGTTGACATACAATCATGTCAATGGTTTCACGCTACTAGCAGGTGGCTGTAGTGCCAAGTCACACAATAATGTGCCAGTAGAGACACGGAGGAAGAAGACTACTAGCTAGTAAACACTGATGTAAACTAAGCAGGTTTCAAACCTTTTAGAAAAAGTGCCTTTTACAAACATTTTATGAGGAAGGAAATATATTTGTAGGTGCCGATTGTCAGTGCCATGTGTCCATTTTAACATGGTGTTAAGAGTTTTGCTTATCTATAACAAAGATGTTGCTTGCTCTTCCACCACCTGTAAAACCACAGTGTACCTGGTCTGTACAGATCAGTTGTTTGTGGTTGCATGATCTTAGAGTCGTGTGTTGTACACAACCGTCCTGTCACACAGTTTGTTGTTTAATTTGAGATGTCGTCACTGATAGGCTTCATCAGTGTCCCGGTTGCCTTGCTCAGAAAGTCGCATGTCGAGGGTCAGTCATGGGTCAGTGAAGTATAGATGGATCTTTCTTCACTTTAGCTCACTGTTCCATTACCATGCCGACTGACGTTAAATCCACCTGTGTTCATCACATTTGATCACTTGCCGGTTTATCTACTTCCTTATCCTCCCTATGACGTTGCACGCTCCCTGCTCCTCCTACCATCCTCTTCCTTATCTACCTTCTCCTTTCTCCCTTCTTTTTCCTCCTCTTCCTCCTTCTGGCCCTTCCTCCTCTTCTCAGCCCAGTGTAACTCCGTCTACCGTTTCCTTGGTGACTCTGCCCTCTCCGTCGCCGTCCCTCCCTGTCACCATGCCGACAGCGGCCGTGGCTTCCCCTCCCTCTCCTCTGCCGCTCCCTGTTGGGGTGGTGCCTACTATTGTTTCCCCACCTCCTCCACCTCCTTCTCCTCCTGTGCCCACACCTGTGTCTCAGCCATTGGCCACGGTGGTGCCAATCATCAGTGTAGTCACCGCCCCGCCTGATACTCCCATGGAAGCCCCTCCCCAGGTACTGGTTATAGACAGTCAGACCCACCACAGGAATGATGGAGGCTGTTGTTTGAAAGCATTTTCGAGAGTTTTTATGGTATTTATGCTTATAGCTAATTGAATGGGAAGATGTGTGGGAAACTGTCTTTCACAAAAATGTCTTCCAAGAGTAAGAAGAGGACTTGAACACTGCGTAGCTTCAAGTCCTGCTGTCATAAATCAAATTTAGCAGTTTCCACAATATTAGTGGACCAGATACTATTCGAAAATAACAACAGCACAGCTGTCAACAAAGGGTCATCAGAGCAGCTCCATAGTGTGACAGAAATAAAGAGGGAATGGCTTAACTGAAGTTAGAAAAACATCTTTCTGTTATAAACCCAAGGCTAATATGAGAGGCGGTCAAGACAGTCAGAGGTATAAAACGTTGTCGGTGCAACTGCGATCTGTATAAAGACACTGAAGCAGCTGTTGGAGTCAGATAATGTTCCTAGTGAGTGCAGAAATGTTTGTTTCTGTGCTGAAATATGCCAATAAAGCCATGGTGAAGGTGATAATATGGTGAACAGAATTAGACATTACAGTTAATAAGTCACATAAGTATTTTCCCGCTATGGAGAATGGCAGACTGTATCTGTACATGACACTTTGGGGCACTCGTGAATTTTTGTCTCATATCACTCATATGTGCTACTTAAGAACAAATCCTTTCCTACAAGTGGTTCTTGCACGAGGCTCAATGTCCTGCACACCTCATCAGTTTTAGCAGCTATATTAGAGCTGAACAACTACAGTATTGGTATCAGTTGATAGAAAAAAAGATTAAAATGTTGGGTATTTTTTGCAGTGCTTTTACAGTACGTGTACAGTGATAATTTATGATGACGGACTGGCAATTGCAATTTCATTTTATGAGATCCACGCTGATGTGCTGACATATGCTGACTAACCTTTTATCTACATAGAATGACTAGTTTGGTATTTCATTGCTGAATAGCTTTTGTGGCTTGGTTTGAGTGTAGCAACACTGACTTACTTTAAAAACCCACAATCAAGCAATAATTGTTGGAGAGGATTCAGCTTGTTGGTGTGATATCACTGAGCCAGTGAAAGATTTAAAACACCTGTATGTACTGTTTCCGATTTCCAAGTCCTCATTGATAGACCTTAATTATGAATCAGTTATTGGGGATACTGTATGCACCTAATGAATACCAGCCAGTGGCAGTTCTTGCTTTGCTCCTTTTGTTCCAAGCTCTAGTTTTACTTGCTTTTCAGTACAAATCTGACATTTTCTGTCTCACGACTGCTCTATATAGTTTAATTCAAATGAGTTCTCATTAAAATCATGAAGACATTTCTTGTTGTCTAGTTAGTTTCCCTCTTACTTTTGCTTATATTTTATGCTTTCCTGCTGTACTTTCTTCCTCCTAAATGCCCCTAATTGGTTGGTGTTGATTCATATTGATAGCGTTTGTGTACTTGCACTTTTATTCATGTGCCTCTGTGTGTTTCAGTCTGCCTCCCAGTCTTCAGAGCTATCCCAGTCCCAGCTACAGCCACCTCAAGTTCTCTCATCTATAGAGAGGTAATACATGCATGCACAAGGAAACTCACACACACTCACACACACACACACACACACACACACACACACACACACACACACACAAAATGTCTGAACTGCTCAATTTTGTAAAGTTTAATCATCTGTTTCTCCTCACGACCTCAGCGGCCACTCTGAGACTTCAGGTCTGAGCGACGGCAACGAAGGAGGAGGAGGTCGCCATGAAGGGCGCTCCACCAAGCGACATCAGCGGCGCTCTGTGCGAAGTCGATCTCGCCATGAGAAAATCTCCAAGGCGAAACTCAATGTCCTCAGTGTAATAACACGTCCCATAAATCCTCACAATGACACAATAGATCCTCTTTTGTACTGTAACACTGTTGGTATTTATTGGTTGTTACAGAGTTATGGGTTGCGATAAACGTAATGAGAAACATATAATTGAGATGCTGCGTATGTGTATTTGTGTGTGTCTGTGTGTGTAGATATCCAACCGAGGAGACAGGGTAGCAGAGTGTCAGCTAGAGACCCACAACAGGAAGATGGTGACATTCAGGTTTGACCTGGATGGAGACAACCCTGAGGAGATCGCCCAGATCATGGTACACACACCAACACTGGTTTCACTTTCTCTACCTCTCTATTGATTCATGTACTCTCAAACTGTATTAAAGGGATAGTTCTGATGTTTTGAAGAGCGGTCGTATGAGGTACTTATCTTATTACGTACAGTAGGTGACGGTCAGTTTGGAGAAACAGATTGGAATTACTGCACACAGGCAAAGTGATGTACTGCTGTAGACAGGGCCAGCAGCAAAACATATTTAAAAGAAAGGCGCACCTAAAAAAATCAATCAGTTTAAGTGTACTCTGTATATAGAATATTTTTTTCTGGTTCACCTTGCTGTGAGACAGCTATAATTATAAGTAATTTTACCTCCCAGAATGCAGGGGTTGCTGGTCTACCGCTGTCTCGATTGGGTAGTTTGTGTTATTGTGTGACTTTGGTTACTTCGGATGTACCAAAGTCAACCCCCGGGTTCTGTGAAGTAAAATTACCATTTTTTTTAATGGAGTCTGGGATTTTTGTGCGAGAACAAAAATGGCTTCAGTTCCCCGTCGGAAACAGCTGTTCTGCAACAAGGTAAACCAGTGAAAATATTATAAATGTAGTGTATATATTTAAACTGGTGTTGATTTTTTTTTTTTTTTTTTGAGGGTCTTTATTTGTGTGTCTAAAATACGTTTAGCTGACATCCCCATCCATAGCAGTACACCCCACTTCAAGACACCCAAACTACACCTTTAATATCTTAATACCTCTGTAAAAAGGCTGGAAAATGCGTCACAAGCCAGTATGCGTGCTATCTACTCTCTGTCACCCAAAACCACTGAAGTACACATAATTGCTGTGCTCCTTGTGCTTTCATTGAGAGTGGATATTCCCACACAAAGCAAAATTATACCTCGGTGACCAAGCTCTGGCATAGGAAGTACAAACCAGCTTTGTTTTTGTCACATATCTTCAGGTCCAGAGCGAGTTTATCCTGGAGAGCGAGAGGGAGTCGTTCATTGAGCAGGTCAGAGAGGTGATAGAGAACGCTGATGAGAAAGGGCTGGAGAGAGACACAAACAGCCAGGTAAATACAACACAGACTCATTATTTCTTTCCCTCTTTTTAATTTTTTTCTTTGTGTTTTTTAATGGCTGCTGGTGTTTTTGAGAGACAAAATGCTGAAATAGCTGCTAATATACACTCTGTTCAGTATAGCACCATGTATCTTTCAGTGTTAATTTCATGTTGTGTTGTTGATCTACAGATGGCAGGTGATACGGCGCAGCAGATTCCTGCTATATCTGTCCCCATGCCAGGTAACACTAACAAATTAAAAAGCCTTAGAACAACAACAGGCACCAGTTTGAGTGCTAGTGGAGCAGCATCTGTGCCAGCAAGCATTCGCACTGAGTTCCTATTAAATGTATAGACAAGAATTTCACTCAGTGATTTTCGGTATTTTCTCTTTGAAGCATTTTGTGTCCACAAAGCTTCCTGTATTATATTTGAGCTGTAGTATAGAAAAGCAGTTTGCATATTATTCTCTCATATTAACAATAACAGTGCTATGTCTTCACATTGGTCTTTTCCCAGACATCCCTCCCAGTGCATCAGCACAAGTGGTCCATTCAGCAGGTCGGAGGTTCATCGTCAGCCCCGTTCCTGAAGCCAGGCTGAAGGAGCAGATGTTTCCTACCGCTCCCTCTCCTGCCCCTGCACCTCCTGTTGAAACAGGTAACGGTTGTGTGTGTGTGTGTGTGTGTGTGTGTGTGTGTGTGTGTGTGTGTGTGACCTTCAAAAGCCAGCTGACAGTTCACTTTCTGTCTTTTCCAAATAAAGGGTTTGTTCTGAACTTGTCCTCTAATGATCACATTGTAAATTGAAAAGAAAATTGAGATGCGATTGTAATGATGGCAAAAACAAGAAGTAGAGTTTTCCTTAAATTTAATTTCAAACACACACACACTTACACTAAATGACAGTGTACATTGTCGTACACTCATCAGATTAAGCTCTAACGCTGTTAGAGGAAATTGCCAAAGTATATGAAATGCAATAACACACTGACGTTTACTTAATGTGATACCATAGGATCTGCTAGTAGAACATTGGACTATAAATAGCTGTAAGAACTAAAGCAGTGTTTCAAAAACATTTAGTTCTTCTTAGTCCTTCCCGAAGACCACTGGGACAAATCCAATCAGGACCACAAGACTGAAGGCAGCCAAACTTAAAGTGGTTAACCATCTTCCCTTCTCTGCACTCTGACCTTGATACGTGCTGAAACCTATCCATCTGTAACCCAGTAAACATTTCTCAATAAACCAAAACGGACTGAGTGGATTCAAACCTAGAATTACTGGTAAGTCACTGACGTAAGCCAATATGGATTTTTTTCAAGAAATACCGATAATTTCCTGCTTCTCATAGCCAATACCGATAACATAACCGATTAGATAAGTTATTGTTATTAGATAACTGATAATTTCAGGTTTTCTATATTTTAGAAAGAAGTTTAGAACCTGTAGTTTATGCAACCTGCTTCTTCTTTATGTTCTTTTTCTTCTTCTTCTAATATAAATTTCCAATTATTGGCAGATTTGTCATGTCCTCCAAGTTAGTATTGTACTTTCAAAACATTGAGGGATGTTCCCCTTTAACTACTGTACCTCCTTTGAAAGTTACCTTCTTGGACATATGTGGAAAATTATACCCAATTTCAATCTCTAAGTCAGTGAAAACAGACAATGAAAAGTAGTTACATTATTATTTTTTAATTTGATTTGCCAGCACACATGGGCCTACAAGACACCATTATTTAGAAAACAAGGAAAAGAAAAGGGAGAAACACAATTTACAAATAATACTAAACAGATATCCTGACATTTTTTTCAAGCAATAATAAGCAATAAAATTAAATAGCCGTCCCATTTTGTTATCGTCCAAGCACCAAAACATTTCTGGGTTTTGACATTTTATTTAAAGTTTAATTTCTTAACTCATCACAGTATGGAAAACACAAAAGAAAATGTGATTCATTTTCCACTTCTCCTAACTCTCATACTACCTATTGTGCTCCTGGATGTTTTTAAATCTACCTTTTTTTAAATCTACCTATCGGTAATCGACTTAGTTTGACTGTTCGGTCAAAGATCCGTTAAAACCTGTTTCTTGTTTTCCAGTTTCTCCAGCTCCAGCTCCAGCTCCATCTCAGACTCCAGCTCATGGTGTGGGGTTGTCCCAGTCTGCGGGAGCAATCAGCTTACATCAAGCCTTCTCTGAGCTCAGACAGAAGCAGACTCAGATTGATACCGGACCCAGCACCGCCCCAGCCTCCATCCACTCCACCCATCCTCCTCTGCAGCCTGCAGCAGCTTCTGTCCCTTTGCAGGCCAGCACAGTCACTCCTACTGTGGACCCTACTGCTGGAATTGTCCCATCTAATTTAAACCAGACCCAGGAGCAGGATGCCCCTCTTCCTCCCCCTTCCTCCTCCTCACCCTCCTCTGTACCCGCTGTCTGTCTCAGCCCTCCTTGTTCCTCCTCTCCTCCTCCTACTGTGGTGAATCAGTCCATCCTTCAGTCACAGGCTGTGTCCCAGCCTCAGGTTCAGGGACAGGGACAGGTGCAAACACAGATTCAACCCCAGGCTTTCACCCAGCCTCAGTCTCAAACTGTCTCTGCTGTTGTTGCTACTTCAGTGCCCTCCGCTTTACCACCTGCCAGCATCCCCCCAACCATGCTCACCTCCCCTCCTCCCACCCAGACTCTTCCTCCCGTATCCTCCCCTCCCTCCTCCACTCTTCCAGCCAGTGAAGTCTCCTCCGATCACCCGTCAGTCTCTCCCACCTCCTCCTCTACTCCTTCCCTCTCCTCCTCCGTCATCCCCACCACTGCCATCCCAGGCCCGCAGCTTGCTCCCTCTGCCACCTCACACCCCACTTCCCTTCCCCCTCCCCCTTCCTCCTCCTCATCGCCTGTGGGCCTCCAACCAGTGACCACCAATGTTCCTTCAGTCCAACCAACCCTGGTCCACTCCCAGCCGCAGACAGCAGCCCTGCCTGGGCAGACACACACACACTGTGGGGAATGCGATGCAAGGTGAGAAACTGCTGGCATGTCTTTATTTAGTCTCCTGACTTTATTTACTTATTACAACTTTATACCTCACTACTTTTTTGGTACCAACTGACTGTCGTAACTGGCATGGATAGCTTGCTCTGTCATTTTTCCTGTTTTAGGCTGTATGTATTTAGGTAAAGTTCTTGCAGTCCTTGTACAATTGCTTGTGTCCACTTCCTGTTTTGCCAAAGTACAGGACAGCTTTGGTTCTGGGTTTGTGTTTTCTTTGGGGCTTTTCTTACTGGTTTGAAGTGATGACTGATGTCATGACTACTGTGCACTAATCAGGATTTAACAAGTTTTTAAGGGCGCTATCACAGCCATAGGCTAGTCCAAATGAGAGTGAAATTGATACTAATATTGTTTTTCTATTTAGTCTGCTTCAGTTTCACGGTGCTCAAATTAAAGCAGACCAAAGAAATAGCTGATTTGCTAAGGGGGATGTACAAAGTAGATAATTTATTTTTTTCATCATAAGAGCTTCCACTTCTGTGCAGGAAATCGCAGCGTTTGATATATTGCTGTCGAAGCTTTTTCACTTTGACTCGGCACTGATTTACTCTGCGCACGTATCCCTTCTTCTGCGGTTTATCAATTGATTTTATAAACATCGCTATTTTTGTGGACTTTGTTTTACATATTGTGTGTTCTCTTTGGCCCAGATATCAAGCAAACAAGTCAGTCTAATCCCACTCATGTTAACCTGTTTTTTACCTGTGTCCATCTCAACAAATGCACATACAGGCAGCCTGCGTTTTGGATCGGTTGGCAACAGTCTCAGGCCGGTTGTTTTGGTCAGAGTGCGATTACTGCGTTCAGAACCGCCCAAACAAACTGCACCAGAGCTCAATTAAATCAGTTCGATAGATTTATTTATTGAGCGAGTCATTCCTTGTTATCCTTCTCAGGTGTGAGGCATATACTGAGTCCCAAGGTAAACCGGACGACATCCAAGCTCTAGAAAAGAAGCTGCGGTCTCTCTTCATGGACCTCGGTGGAGGCATGCCATCCACCCAGGGAGACATCTTAGCTACTGACCCTGCTTCCGGGGCCCCCGCGGCAGGGACCTCGTCCCCAATGGGGCCTTGCTCTACCTCCAGCCCATCTATCACCACACCTGGCTCCAGCCAGCCAGCCAATCCTCCTCAGCCCCCCTCCAGCCTATCACTAGGATCACCTGCTCCAATCCAGGGCCCTGGAACACCCATCTCCACCCCTGCACCCATTGGTATGTAGATGAATATGTTGTGTGTAGTGTCAGTTAAGCTGTGTTTTAAAATTGCTGCTTACTGACTTTATGATTTCAGTTTCCACAGTCATCCCTGCTTCATCCTTTGGCCAGACCACTCCATCCAAAACACCTTTATCCAGGGTACCGGTGAGTGATCCAGTTTAGCTGTAGCTAATTATTTTCATTTAGTTAAACCACCAGTCATTACATTACTCATGTAATTCTGCGGTTATCTAGCGGACCAGTGTTTTGTATGAGAGACTGCCCAGTACTACACCTTTAAAAGTGAAGAGGTCACAGATAATTGAATCTTTCCAAGATGTTTCTATTCACTTTCTTCATCTAGCATGCAAATTTCTTTTAACATCCTCCACAACGAACACTATTCTTATAACCTCCTCTACAAATCTTTTCTCTTGTTTCTCCCACTCTGTCTTTTCATCGCCTCTCCTGCTCTGGGATTAGGCCAGTTCTCCTCCTTCAGAACTCCTGCCATCCTTCCCTGGACCTTGTCTAATACAGGTGTTTGTTTTTTTGCTAATTTTTGCAACAATGCAGTGCAACGCTGTATGCATACTGTACTGAGCCTTTAATGCTTATGATTACAGTTCTGTTGTGTATGAATAGTGCTTCTGCTGTGCAAAAAGACATGTCATTCATATTGCATATTGAAAGTTTTAAAGTGCAACCTGAGTATTTTTCATCCTGAACCCCATGTTTTTGTGTCTAAGTGACTAAAAGGGAATACAGTTTCTGAAACTGTTCCAGTGTTGAGGGATAACGCTGTAACCGGCAGCCACCAAACAAGCTTCGAGGGCAAGTGGGCGGCATCAATGTAACGTTATATCTACTCAGAGTGCCACAAAAAGTTTTTATAAGTTTATGGAAAGGATCCTACTGAGGAATTAAATGTGTTTCTTAACTTACGCTTGATTCTGTCTTTTTGTTATTGTGTCCAAGTCCCATTCAAGGAGAAGTCTCGTTGTGAAATCTGAATATCCATATACTTTGCTCAAATGAAATCCTTGAAAAGAGGTCACATTGTAGAAATCATAGAAATATTCAGCCATGACATTGAAAACTAAGCTATGCTTTCTGTATTCCAACACGACAAATTCTGCTTGTTTCCACCGTGGAGGTATTGCACTGTTTCACTGTAGTCTTCCGGCAACATGTCACCTCCCCAAATTACAGAACGATACTTCTCCTTGAGCAAGACTCTTACCATAATGTCAGACACTTGTAATAACAATCAGAGCCTGTCATGACAAAGACAAGCACTTTTAGTGTATGGAAATGATGGTGCCAGCTTGCCCCAATAGCAACATATTGCAGCCTGTGAGACGTCTACAGTGCTCTTCCTCAATACTGGCCCAGTTTCAGAAATTGTTGTCCCTTAGACAATTAAACACATTAACATGGAAAAATAAGGTCCAGCTTGAAAAGTATCAAAGTTGCCCTTTAATAGCTTGTGAAAGCTAACCCTGTATGACACTGAAAGGAGAAACAACTCGGACATGTTGTCATTTCCTTCATAAACTAGCTTACTTCAAAAGAAGATTACATCCTAAACAACTGAAAATAAATGACAGTAGAACTCAATAATGTGGCATCAGATAAATACATTAAACTACAAAGAAATCACTATACTTTTACTTTAAATGAGGAATAATGATAGATGATGAAAAGAGAAGCTCAACTGGACAGAGAGAAACAGAGGTGGCAGGCAGAGGACCGGGTACTTCAAGGCAGAGAAGACATTGAACTGACTCCAGACTGTTTTGTTGTGGCTGAGAATGCTGACGTCTAATAATAGACCCTCCACTGAATACTCTCTGAATAGTGAGATGTGACGTGTAGCTCTTTTATGAAAAATCTAATCTGCCAAGTTACCGACATTCACTTCTTGTTCCTTACGTAACTCTCAAGGGCATCACACGTCCTGTTTGATTAAGACAATCCTGCTGCAGATGAAGCTCATGGGGGGATTTTAATTTTAGCGGTTTATTTTTTAATTACAGTTAAAATACCTTACATACCTTCTACATCACCTCACCTGATACTGTGTGTAGGCACAGGAGAGTGGTCTGAATTTGAAGGGATAAAGCCTTTTACAATGCCCTGACCTCTAAAATGTATCTCATATCTGCTGAATGTCAGGAAAAAATAATATTGAATTATGGTTGGGCCCTAGTAACCACACATGCGCTTCTGGCTGATCTGTGATCTTGTATTTTCTAACCAACTTGAGCAGCTGATCCTGTTTGTGTGATTGCTTATTTCATGTGTGTGTCTAAAAGGTTGTGTGTCTTTTTCCAGTCCCAGCAGCCTCTGGAGGACCTGGATGCTCAGTTGAGGAGAGCTCTGAGCCCAGAGACCGTTCCTGTCAGCACACACACACAGGTAAACTCACACTGACATTGCATTTACTGCTCTAATTCAATGCCACTGCTGCTCAGTACTAACCCGCTTTCTCCTCTCTCCATGCCAAACCCAGGCCTCTCACTGTGGCATGCCTTCAATTGGACAACCAAGTATGTATATTAATACATCAATTAAGTCATCTGTGTCTCTATACCCTTGTTTTATCAGTCTGTCTAATATTTGTCACATCTGTCTTTCAGTTCCCTTCTCTCTGGAGGAAGCAACCGGGTCCTCTTCTGCTCCTCCTGGAATTAAACTGGGAAGATTTCAGGTAAGATTTCCCTCACTCTACAGGCCATACATGAATAACTATGGATTTTCTTTCCCATGGGTCTAAAGGCCATTACACACCAGGGAAATGCAAAATACTCGCCTGTGAATATGATATGTCTAGGGCTTTTATTGTGAAAATTAGCAATGGAAAGAGCAAACCTGGTCTGCGCTGCCTTTGTCAAAGTTGAAAGAAATAATTAATTTGTTCGTCATTGGATGCAAAAAATGCGTAGTGTATGACAGTCTTAAGGGGGACATAAATGTCTATACTCATCTTAGGTTGTGATCACTTCTTTGTCTGAATTGGTCAATTGAAGTTTATCTGTGTCTTCTTCTCTGCTGCATTGTCTCTTCCCACTGATTAGGTCTCGTTGGCTGCTGAGGTGCCTCCTGTCCAACGCCCGGCCTGCACTGAGTCTTCCTCGACCACCTCGTCCTCCTCCTCCTCGTCTTCATCCTCCTCCTCCTCCTCCAGTCTCTCCAGTCCGGAGAACACACTGCACAAGGACTCCTCGTCTCCTCTGAGAGGTGGAGGAGGACAAGTAGGAGACGTTGTGGACGGACTCCCCCAGCGGACTCTAGGAGGCACCTCACCGTGCCCCTCTCCTAAGCCCACCACCACCATCGGACGCTTCCAGGTATTGCCCGTTGCCTGTCTTTGAGCTCCTCATCTCCCACTGCATTGAAAGTCAGCCCAAGACTAAGCTAGGCTTCGTCGCAGGGCTCGTCACCCTAAAAAAATGTGGGAAAATGTGATTTTTTTTTGTTAATGTGGTTATATAAATGTAATTTATGGTGCCGTTAGATCGCTGCTAGACTGCCCCGTTAATACAGGTGCAAGTGGGAGAGGAAACTATTTTTGGCTGCAGTGAAAATGTAGTTTTTGAAAGGCTAAAGGTCAACGACTACGGATTGAAGCAGAAAATTTTGTTGGATTAAAACGTTGTGAATTTTGAAAATTATTACTTCTATCTTTTTTCAGTAAATTTTGACTTTTGGACTTGCGTTCATTATTTCATCCAATATTTTGCTCTTTTATTTCAGGTTACCACCAACCCAGAGGCCCGCGTTGGTAGGTTCTCAGTCAGCCGTGCCCAGGAGCAGAGCCTTGAGTCCAGGCCAACTCCTCCACCCGCTGCCCAGGCTGCTAACGGACCCAGAGATCCTGGGCAGTTTTTGAGTCCAGACCCCACTCATAAAGCCTCGCTGCCGAGTCTTAACAACTCTTTCAATAACTCCTACATCAGCAGCGACAATGACTCCGAATTTGAGGATGAAGACTTTAAACTGGAAGTCAGCCACCTCAGAGAAAAGTAAGTTATCACTTCCTCTCCTGCCAAACATCCCAGACCTCACCTCTTCTTTATTCAGTTCAACTTCCTTGAAGAAAAGTAGATTTTTCTCTCTTCTGTCTTCTATTTCTTTGCCCCCACAATAGTGGGCTGCTTCTCCTTTCTCCTCTTCCTGTTTCCTCAACCTCAAGAATGAGGTTAACCACCCACTTTCCTTCATTACTTTTTCTTGCTCCTTCCTCTTTTCTTGAAAAGGGATGTTTAGCTATTCCTTTCTGCACCCTCCTCCTCTCTCCTCGCTTCCTCACCCTCATTATCTGTCTCGTTCTTTTGCCTGGCAATATTTTGTTCCTCATATTTGTCATCCTCTCTACCACCAGGCACATGCGTGAGATTCAGGCCCTGCACTCTCGCCAGAAGGAGGAAATAGACAGTCTCTTTACCAGGCTGGGAAAGGTAACTCACCTTGGTTACATCAGTGTACCATAAACAGGCATAACATACAGTACATAGCAATCAACCATTCTTCCTTTGGTCTCATGTAGGTTCCTCCAGCTGCTGTGCTCCCTCCAGTTATAGGCTTGACTGGCAGGCGGAGACGACCTACCAAAAGCAAATCCTCCAAATCGTCCAGAACCAGCTCCACGCACAGCAGCAAGAGTCCGTTGCAGCCAGGTAGACTCTTGTTTACATATTTTTATTAAAAACTTGCTTACTTCTAGTAGTAACTAGCCATGCAGTTGTTGGTTTTATTTGTCCAGGATATGAAATATCCATCTCTAAGATTTCTGCCACCCTGACACAATAGTGCTGAATAAAATTATTTTTTTGGTGCTCCCACTACTAAATAATTGGCATTTAAAGATATACAACAGCAACATCTTGTCTCAGAAACAAAGTCACGGTCAACTGAAAATAGTTGACATTCACACATTTAGCGCCACCTTCAAGTCAAAATTTTAATTCATCTAAGACTTTTGATTATGACCAGAAACCACAGACTGTATATAAGTGGACGGAGTCACCGTGACATCAATCACAAGGTAACCATGCCATAAAGCATACCGTGCTTTCTGGTCTGTTTGACGCTAAATGGGACCATAATTTACTAAATTAACATCATGCTGTTTTGAAGAAGACTTGAAACTAGTGATTGAGACCATAAACTCATGTTTACAATGTTTACTGAGGTCAAAAATCAAGTGAGAAGTAGGCTCATTTTCTCATAGACTTCTATAGAATCACCCCCTGCTGGCTGATAGAAAGAATGCAAGTTTATGGCTTCACTTTTCAGGGTTTGAACGCTGTGTAAAACTTGCAAAACCAATGTGATCATGCACAGATGTATTTTGTGTTTACTGCAAAAGTTAGCATGCTAATAGGCTAAACACAGCAAGTATGTTAAACATTACCTGCTATACATCAGTATGTTAACATTTGAATATAAGTATGTTGGCATGTTGAGATTTAGCTCAAGCAACACTGTATGTGAAGAAAGTACAATATATCACATAGCTGGTAGCATGGCTGTAGACTATTAATTTTGCTTAAATAAAACTTGAATGTTGTGAAGTGAAATTCTACTCACCTCACTGAAACCTGGACAAATTGAATATCAGCATAGCTAGATACCACTAGAGGAAGGTGAGAAATGTGTATTTTTTGTCATTTGGTTGAAACCACTACTACCACTATACTCACCACCAAAATATTCACCTTAATCTTAAATCCTGCATTACAGCCAGGATGGTCAAAAACTTTTACCCTAACGTTACACTGTCTTTGTGTTTATGCATGCATGTGCACATTTATGTGTGTGTTGATCTGCTTGGTTACATGTGCATGTGTGTTGACGCTGGTGCAGACTCGGAGCCTGAACATTTCTGACTGCTTTCCCCGTCTGTCTCTGTCTGTGTGGTTGTGTGTGTAAATGTGTGTGGTGACGGGTGTCTTATCTGTCCATTATCTCCGTGTGTCTCTGCGGTGTGTCGTTCCTGCCCTGTCCTCTCCTGCCTATGCCTTGTGCTATCTCCAGGCAGCACTTTATCCGCCCAGAGCGTCCCCACCATGTACCCCGGCCAGCTGGCTCTGTTAGCCCCCGGAGGATTAGCCGATTCGGCCAGCAGTACTCTGCTCCAGCCTCTCAAACCCTCTCCCTCCAGCAACAACAACCTGTGCTCGACCTACACCAGCGAGGCGGCGCTCTCTGTGCCCAGCCTGTGTGCTCCCACCCCAGGTAGGCATGCGATTGTGAATCCCAGTCTGCAACTGGCCTCATGAGCCTCCCCACAACACAAGAAATCTTTGCAAATGCATGCAGTTGGTTTGTCTTCACTCCCTCACAACAAAACACCTCTTCTTCTGTCGTTCTCTCTCTGTTTAAAGCAGTGTGATGGCTAACTGACTGTTACCTTCTTCCTTTGTATTCCTTCACCTGTGTCTCTCTCCTTCCCTCTCATCTCTACCTTCTCTACCTTTCTTTTGTCCTGTCCTGTATCTATTTTCCTGTTTTCTCTTGCTGTCTTTTTGTTGCTCTCCTCTCATTTTCTTCTTTACCTTTCCTTCTATCTATCTATTCTCTACAATTGTATTCTTCATCTCTTCCTTCCCTCCTCCCTCTCTTCAGGCTGTGTAAAGTTCAGCTGGGGTTCGGAGCGTTTGGCCTTCAAGCCTGGCGGCAGGAGGACGCGCTTTCTGAGTACGCCCTGCTTGGCTCTTTGTGTGTAACGCTTTATTTCTTTGCTCTTCTCTTTTTACCCGTCGTCCTTACTTACTTCAGTTCTTATTGCTTTACTCCTGTATCAGTCAAGTCACGGTCGTCCCGTCTTCCCGCGGGTTTCCTCCTTTGATGGAGGATGACCCTCTGCTGCTGATATCACCAGTGTGTCCTGCAGAAAACTGGGGTCTCCACAAAAGTCAGCTTTTCAGGCACTGATAGGAAACATAAAGTCGCCCAGCACCGGAGAGCTTTCTCACTGGCTGTCGAAGTGCTGTACTTTACAACCAAACTAAAATTCTGGCTTAAATCAGGGCCTTTACACTCAGTTTTGCTAAAAATATGTTAATTACCTTCCAAACATCTTTATTTTTTGTCAAAAAAAATATAGATTTTTTTTTAGCTACTGTAGAAAAGAAAGTGTGCGCATCCGTATATTGTTTAAGGCATGTAGTAGGCCAGTAGAAGACGGCAATGAAAACGTAAATGAAAGTCTGCACACTGTAGCTCCCTAAAGTGAAATTTATTGGTGCATGCAAAAGAAACTAAGAATATATTTTTTAGGTACAGAAGAAAAACCGAAATTAGAGATAAAGGCTTGCTGCAGGACACTAGAATTTAACACAATGACATAGTTTCTTACATCCCAGAGCTTCCATCAGTCATATTTACTTACTTTTCAACTTTCCGCTTTCTCTGTCTCTCTCTCTCAGTATTCTCTCTCTCTCCATTTCTATCTTTCCTTTGACATGCTTGACACTAGTCATCTTTTAACTTCATATTCAATGCCAACCTTGTGCACTTCCAGCTGCAGGTAATAACAGTATCAATAAAAAAAATAATGCAATCTTAATTGATAGAAAGGACCCAGAAAATTGTTTAAAACACTTTAAAAGGCTGTCAGCAGTTTGCACTGCCATTTTCATCATAACCTGTTAGTTTTCTAGAGGCAATGAGGAGTGTACCAGCCACAATACAGCAACTATGATGGTCTGTCACATAAAACCTACAGTAATGACAGCGAACTTGAGTTAGTGTCTTTAAAGCAGGCAGCAGCCTCCGCAAGTGACCATAAAGCAGGGTGTGCTTTAGGGCGTGGCTACCTTGTGATTGACAGGTCGCTACCACAGTGTTGTCTGTGTTTTTGTCTTAGAGCTTTAACCCTTTCACAGTCCATGAAGTTCATGAAAGTTAATTGAAACATTTTGGTCAGCCAAAAATGTCTCCTCTGGTTGCAAAAAACCAAGATGGCAACGATCAAAATGCTGAAATCAAGACCTCAAAACCATAATCCACAACCAGTGGCTGACATCATGGTGATCACTTCTCATATACAGTCTGTGGTTTAGAGTTGTAATCCTTATGATTTCTGTCCTGGTTCATTTGGCGACACCCAGCAAGTGTAGTTTAATACTCCAAGTCTCAGGGTAGGAAACTTTGAGCAACTGCCAACTCAAGTTTAAAAAAAATCAGTGAAAATGAGTGAAATAGAACCAGAAATGATTGTATGAATACAAGTTTGGTCCCTGGGAAGACAGCAGCTAAAATGCACATGGAATAAATTCATTATGCCTGAAGTTTATATTTTAGCCATTAACTAATGCTCCATGGAAACCTGTTAACTGTCAAATAAGCTTCAATTCCATGATAACTGTACATAATTTCATCTTTAGTCCTACTAAGTTAGAGATAGATGATACAGTTTTGTTTGTGTGTCAGTCTGAAGTATAAATCCTGACTGCTTCCATTTCTAACGTTTGCTTCTGTGACTAACGAGGAAAGACACGTGGAGACCGGATGACTTGAGATCTCTGCCACACAGATTTATTTTAATAGATTTATTATTTGTTAAAATTGATTAACGGATCATTTGTTGAAGCACAGTTCTGTCCTGTGCGTCGGCTTATATTTATTTGTATTTTTTTGTGATTATGAAATTGATTTTCTCAAATCAAATTCTAATCATAATGTGTACTGTTGGTGAAATGTTTTGTGCTTGATGAAGGGATGTTTATGAATGCTTCTGAAGCCTCCGCAGCTCAAACCCTTTCTCTCCCCTCCTCACTCCCGTCCCTCACCCTCTCTCTCCCTCACCTGTCCCCCCGTCACTGCACAGCCAGGAGGGGAGAGAGACAGACCTGGGTCTTACCGATCACAACTTGTCCTCGGGAAGAAAAGTGATGTAGCACTGCATTTAAATTCATTTTATTCATTCTTGTAATTGATTGTGAAAACAAGAAATTTTGTTTCTTTCTATTTCAATCCCTGACCAAATCAGAGATGTGTGCAGCGATTCAGAGGTGTGGAAACAGCATACTTTGATAGATTTGAATCCGTATATGGACCCAGTTCTGGTTCGGCCCTGTGCTGTAGAGAGGACTCAGAATCACATCAGAACCAGGGGTTGGTTTCTCAACAGCGTCTTCAAGACACATGTTGAGGCAGTGTGCAAAGACTTGGTTTGCTGTTAAACACAACAATTATCTTCGAGAGCTGTGATTACAAATATTTATGTTGCTACAGTAAGTGGGCTTAAAGTTGACATCTGCACTTCCTCAGAAGGTTTCCTACATATCTTGGCCTGAAGAAGAAAAACATCTTGTGTGTAAAGATGGCAGCCTTGCTACTTGACATCGCTGGTTAGCTCCTCTCACAGTGCAGAGTACAGAACACACTTAAATATTGCACATAATTACTTAACATCTGCCTCACAGTCCACTATGTGACAGGTACTGGTCTCAGTGTTCAGATGTTATTGGGCAACTCAACCCCAACGTGTTGTTTATTGACTGCTTCACGTTCAGATAATCATACTGGGATGCATTGTGTTTGGTTGTCGGGTGTTGTGGGCGTGGGTTTAACTCTGACTCTCTCCCCAATCCTCCAATCGTTGTCTTCCGGCCGCACAGGGAAGATGGTGAAAAAAGTCTGCCCCTGCAACCAGCTCTGTAGTAATTATCTCTCTTTTTGGTCTTTCCTCCCTCCATCGACCCCCTCTTCCATCCTCGCACTCGCTCTCCCACCACGCTTCTTCTTGCTCTCTGATGCTCTTTAGATTTCAGCTTTGATCCTCTGCCAGATTTGAGATCAGTTCGATTCAGTTATTTCAGATGCTGTGGATCACAGTCACACATTTTCACATTTTCAACTTAGACATTTTGGAAATAAAGAGTCAAAAAATCTGAATTGAGTTTATTGCCATGTAGTTTTTTTTTTTTTTCATACAATGAATTTGCTTTGGTGTTTTGGTGCGTCACATAAACATAGTAAGAGAAAATTTAATTAAAAGTTAAAGTAAGTACAAAAATTAAGAAGCATGGATACAGAATAGAAGAACATTACAGAAAAAAAGAATATTTACAATATATCTGAATTAAAATGTAAGCTCTATTGAACAAATATACAATAAAAATAAGAAAAAAAGTACTATAAAATATATATATATATTATATATATATTATATATATATATAATATATATATATAATATATATATATAATATATATATATAATATATATATATAATATATCTGAATTAAAATGAAAACTGTGTAGAAGGAATTTACTAGAAAATAGGAAAAATACTATAAAATATGTACAATATATCTGAATTAAAATGAAGACTACAGAAGGAATTTACAATGAAAAGAGGAAAATACTACTAAAATATGTACAATATATCTGAATTTAAATGAAAGCTTTTTAGGAGAAAATTACAATAAAAATACAAAAAATACTATGAAAAAAGGAAAATTACAGAAAAATGCAAACAATACTGTTTACAATATATCTGAATTAAAATGTAAGCTCTATTGAAGAAATATACAATAAAAATAAGAAAAAAATACCATAAAAATATGTACAATATATCTGAATTAAAATGAAAACTGTATAGAGGGAATTTACAATGAAAATAGGAAAATACTACTAAAATATGTACAATATATCTGAATTAAAATGAAAGCTTTTGAGGAGAAAATTACAATGAAAATACAAAAAATACTATAAAAATATGAACAATTTATCTGAATTAAAATAACAGCTGCATTGAAGGTAATTTCAATGAAAATAGGAAGAAATACTATAACATATGTACAATATATCTGACATGGCAGTTTTTTTTTTTGCAGTCCAAGGAATGTGCAGAGGTTCACAGAATGAACTATAAAAAGACTGCAATGTACATAGATATAGTACCAAAGATGTGCCTTAATGTAACGTATATAGACAGATGTGAAGCTGTAAATGTAACATGTAGTGTCTATGGGAGGGGATAAGAGGCCTTATTGATGAGGCCAGTTGTAGATGGGAAGAAATGTGAGGTTTTGGTCCTAATGCAGCGCAGCCTCCTGTCAGAGGGGAGTATTTGAAAGAGTTCGTGTCCAGGCTGGGACAGGTTGAAACCCAGTTTGAGGACTGAAATGACTGAATTGACCAGCCACAGATTCAAACTGACAGTGCATGCACCCGCAAGCTCTCACACACCAGCACACCTGAACAGCTGTTCGCCACTCTGCCCCCTCCTTTCCGCTCCTCCCTCGTCATGGCTTTTGGACAACATTGCCCAGAATTCCATGCTGCTGCAGTCACTCGTGACTCAGCATCTCCTCATTCATTTTTTTCCTCCATTTTATTTAGCATGACATGCCGGTTTCTGTCAGACCAACTGTATGATTAGTTTTTACTGGCTGATTCTTACATATGTTTTTTCCTCATGTAATATCTGATATGAACAGCACAGTGTAATGTAACTATAGTCTGGATTTAAGGCAACGTATAGTAAAGGAGGATATTATTATAATTATGCAATAGTCATGATAGAAAATCCTATTAATCCTGGTGTTCCTGGCCTGAATGATATGTGAAAACTGTATATTTGTGAAAAACATGACATATTGTCAGCGCTGTCTGCAGTATTGGGTATCCAGATTTGATTGAAAAGAAACCTTTAATTCTAATATAATTCTGTGAAAAAGAAAAATGAAACCAGCAGAAGTAGGAAAGATCTGAGGTATTTTAGGTATTTTATAATGCCCTCTCAGAATATACTGATTTGACTCCTCCTAGCTTGGTATGGAGGCACTAACAGTCTTGGAACATGCTGTGATTATTCAGCTGGTAGCATATAATAGTTTAACTTACATGCAGACACCCTGGCCAGTTTGCAGTGTGCGCTTTTTTTGATCTGCAGTGAATTTGCTCCGATCAGTTTGATGCCCAGGGTCAAAAAGCTCACAACCAGAGCTTGAGTGCCATCTACTGGTCAAAGAGTTGAGCAGTAGGCCTGGCTCAGCAATGCATCTTTCATGTTGGGGCATCTTGTGGGTGAATGCTGCTGCTGGGCATGATAGCTTTACAGGTTTCCCAGTGTATCACTAACCTGAAGCAATGGGACTCTTGAGACAACGCAGTAAACATGCTCATCTTTTGTCATATATAAGTTTTCTGTTTTATAATAGTATCATAGTTTTCCATCTGTCATCATTATTTCTATCATTACAACTAAACAATATAATGACCATATCGACATGCTGACCTAAAAACTCCACCATGAAACAACCTTTTCATGGTCTAGACAGGAAGTGCATTCTTATTCATTCAGATAACATCAGTGATCATCTTCTAGTTTGAACAATACCTCACCTCCTTCCTCCTCTGTCTCTCTCTGCCCCCCTCCCCCTTCCACAGGGACTAACAGCACCAATGCAGTGAGCGGTTCAGGTGGTCTAGGTCAGAGCCAGGGGGGGTCTCAGTGTCTTCCCCCCAACATGTCAGCCCCCCACCAGAGGAAAGGAACGTTCACCGACGACCTCCACAAACTGGTGGACAACTGGGCCAGAGACGCCATGAGCCTCTCACAGGTTTAATGCTGTTTTATTGTTCATCCTACTGTAGCGGGTCCTGTGTCCATTTGGCACTTTGTGTTTACAGTGACAAAAAACAGCCATTAAGAAGAAGAGGGAGGGAATATAATTTTTGTCGAAAATTTCAGTTTAATTGGATGAACTGCAGCAATACTGAGAGTTAAGCTAGTGGAAAGTTTCAGTTCAAAGACAGCAAATGCCTGTTCTTCCTCTATTTTAAGTCCAGCTCTCAGAACATCCAGTGGTAGATAAAGTTGCACAATATACTGCAATATGCTGTTAAATAAGGGCTCTGAACCCTCCCACAACACATATGGGGAATCTACTTTCTCACCTGAAAACATATTAAAGCTTAATAAAGTGACACATTAATAGCTGGCTGATAGCCAGTGTCAATGCACATAATGCATGTGGGACAGTTGAGTATATGCAGTATGCTCACATCTCATACTAACCTAGTATATATCTGGGCATTTCTCGCATACACAAAATCCACATACTAAGCAGTGTGAGCACACTACATATTTTTAATTCAATTTTATGTCATACTTAGTATGAATAGTATGTAAATATACAAATTTGAACAGTGTTTTTATTTATTGATCCTTGAGGTTTAGAAAATGTGTGATCATTTTTTGTGATTAATAAAGTAATGCACAGGGGAGTAAACTGAACTGTATTTGTTTTTCCAGGGGAAGAGGAGTGCCAAACAGCTGCAGCAGGCCCCAGCACAGGGACATAGCTATGAGGTTTGTTTAGAAATGGACCATATGACATCATGACAGCTTCCCATTAAGGGTAGTGGACTCAGCAGACTATACATGGCAGTTTCATTATATTCAAAAAGACCCCAAACCACCCAGTGCTTCTTTGCTGTGATACAGGTGCTACTCAACTGGGTTCAGTTAGTTTGTGCAGGGTGAGCAACTAATTCAGCACCTTCCTGATCTGATATTGTATTGTGCAAATTATTGAATCACCAAAATGAACTGACATGCAGTGAACCGGGGGAAAGTGCCTGCTTAGCCCGGTTTATAATCCAACCTCACATCACACACACAAGTTGCTCATATGCCATAAATACAGTCGTGGTGGAAGTACTCAGATATGTCTAAGTAAAGTTAGTAATACCACAGTGTAGAAATGCTCTAAGTAGAAATATCACATTTTAAATTTACTTAAGTAAAAGAAGTTTAAAAATATTAACGTCAAAATATACTTTAAATACCAAAAACAAAAGCATTTTGTTGACTAGTTCATGATATATTATTGGATTATGATTATTGTATTAATGTGTACATCACTTAAATATTGCAACTTGCTTATTTATATTTATATTCTGCTGTGTAGCTTGTGAATTCCCCCTGGGATCAATACAGTCTTGTTGATATAATTGCGTAATTATTTATTCATTGATTAAATTTTGTATGAAGTAAGAAGTATAGTATAGAAGTATTTTTCACCACTCCATACTGTGCATATATATAAATGTTTGAATATGAATTATCTGAAGAATTACAGTATATTTTTAAAGAAAGGTCATTAAAAAATAAATGTGCTTGAATGAACAACTCCAAAGTGTCTGATCATGTAAACTATCGTCCTCTTCAGGTCATCCAGTCCGCCAGTCTGAGCAGGAAGTACTCTGCTCCCAGCCAGCTGTGTCCCAGCAGCATCGGAGGCTCCGCCCACCTCCCTACTAACTCCACCACTGCTACCTCTCTGGCCGCCCGCAAGGGCTCCCTGTGCCACCCCCCTGCCCCCTCCACTCCACCTCAACCTCAGCCCCCCCAGTTCATCCACTACACCCCCACCGCCACCTACAGCGCGCAATGGTCCGGTCCGGCTCACGGCCTGTCTACCCCGCAGCAGGTCCCGGCACAGCCTGGGCCTCTGCTGGTCAGCACCTCCCAGCCCTTGGGTCCCTACCCCACCACAGTGGGCGGGCAGGGCCAAATTCCCGGGCAGGGGCCGCTCCAGGCTTTCCACCTGACCAACCCCCTCCAGAAGTCGGTCAGCAACCCAGGAGGACCCAACCTGAGGACCACGTAGGGCTGGGGGTGAGGGCTGGTTTGAATCACGGCCCGACTGGACTGGACTGGTGGGGAGCAGCGCGTAACGGGTTTGATCGGCCGGAAAGGACAAAAGAATTGGTGGAGAGCGAGGGGTTTGAAATGACAGAAGCTGACCTGTTCAAGAGGAGAAAAAGGATGTGATGTGGCCACACCTCCACAGTTTGTGTGATGCATCTCGCCTCTGCATCCATCCACAAACACAGTCACACAATCTCCCTTTGTGCTGTGTTTGACTGTGGGTGTGTGACAGCCAGCCAAATGCTCAAGGATAAAGGAAAAGACTCACAAGTGCAATGTTATGAGGCCAAAGAAGTGTTGACAGGGTGCGGGACTGGTGTTAATAACTGTTTGTTATCGGGTGTTGTGTATATCCATTTCACGCTCCACATTGAGTGAACAAGTCTTTACAAGGCAGGTCACCCAATCACCCTTCTGAGACGGCGGAGATGTTACATCAGGTTGAGGGGGAGGAATGTGGTGGCCAGCTTTACACAGCACCTCTCAATAGCTCCTGATGCTGTAATTGCTTAACGTTTATTAAAAAAAAAATCTCAAGCTCTCAGAGAAGGTAGGAACATGCAACAATGCATTTTTTTCCAAATTGAATACAGAGGAGACCTCTATAAAGAGGTAAGTGGTGGATACAGAGGGGAGCATGGCTGGCTATCGCATTAAGATTGTCTGTCTAGTATCAAACGATGCACAAGAGGCTACATCACGCTGAAATCAAACTGTTTGCGTCCCTTAAATGAGCTTAAAAGGAAGGATGCACATAGCAGCAGGTTAAAGCTTTGATATCAGGCGAGAGGAGAATGGAGAGAGTTCAGGAAGTGTGCTTTTTTTCTTCAGTATTCAGAATTTGGATTTTTTTTTTCCTCAGTTCAAAGCACAAACTAAATCAAGAACAAATCGAACGCACATTTGAACGTCCAGGGTTTTGACTCGTCCGTTTGAGGAAAATCGTGACAGCTACTCCTCGTGTTACCTTCTGTGTCTTGTTCTTCCCGCAAACCATTCAAACAGACGGAGAGAGATGGAGGACGGGAAGAGGGCGCTACAGTCAAACACCTCATCGGTTTCCCGCTCACACACTGGCTGTGAGCATCATTACTGACAGTACCGAATGGACAGGACAGACACCTCTGCACACCAGACGCCTCTTCACCATCACGACTCCACCTCTTCCTCCATCCCTCTCTCCGCCTCTCTGTTGCCATTTGAAGCAATAACAGCAGAAACCTTTTAGAGGAGGAAAAAAAAAAAAGCCCAAACCTGAGAGAACTCAGCGTGAAAAAGTGGCCTTGTTATCAGAATAATATCAGAGTCCCTGTACAGTTTGTGTTTATTTTTTAGCCATGATGATTCCATTTTGTTGTTTTATTTTGTTGGGTTTGTTGTGCTTGCTGCCCTCAGCTAGCAATCTGACACTCACACACACACACACACACACACACACACGATGCATGAGACATTCATATAAACACACACTCATGTAAATACACACACGTTGCCGTTTAACAGGCCGATTCACAGACTAATGCCTCAGTTCTTTAGTGTCATCTTTAGGTCCGTTTCAACATCTGTGTTGAAATGATTGCAATGTACATTGTTGTTAATGATTATTCTATTTAAAAAAAAAAAAAAAAAGGAACAAAAACGTGTTCTGTCGATGGACCTGTTATACACGCACATCGCTGTACGATGTGGAAACACTGTGATTCTTGTTTATTATTAGCAAATGTTGTCGGACAACATTAGTTTTAGGGTGAAATAAAACAAAAGCATACAGAGAACGGTTTGGGGTCCTTTCACTTTCAATTCACTGCTTTCAGCAAACGGATTCTCATGAAAACGAGAAAATTGAGACCAACTCTTTTCAGTAATCTTCCTCGTATCCAGTTAGCGAGGGCACGCTCCGAAACAAAATGCCTTACCGACAACCGATCAACCGCAGTTTCAGTTCCTCTTTGATAACTGATTGAATTGAAAGTCGAAACTGACCTCCAAGCCCGATTATCGAGACAAACCGGAGTGAACGGCAGGATAGTTATTTAGATAATAAAGTAATGCTAGCTATTTTTTTCTTTAATACAGTACTTATATATCAGACACTTTAAATAGCCTTCCTCTTCCCTTTCTCCCCTGGTTTTGTTCGATGAATGTGAATGTATAAACCAATGGTGTCCATTTTAATGTACTTGAAAAAAAAAAAAGTTTGTCTTTTATTTTTGCTTTCTTTTTGCTACCCCGACTCTCCATAGAGCCTCCAGTGAACGCTGGAGGAGCTTACTAGTGCCTTGCATCCTTCCTGTTGCTTGTTTCGTTGGGGAGCTTTGGTTAAAGTAAGCACACTTGACAGTATGTGTGGAGAGTTTGAAGTCGGTGGTGATGATCGGATCAGTAGATTGGTGGAGATGCAGTTATGGTTAGTGGCTACTGTGTGCGCTGCAGCTGGTTTGTGGTTAATTCTCCTTGATTTCAACTAATTCAGTGTGTTTTCTCCCCAAAAAAAGCGAGAATGTTTTCCCAACTTAGCTCTTTGAATTGATAGAATTGACCCCAACTCTGCTGCCATTTAAATCAATGAGATTGACCACTTAAGAGTGTTAAAAGTGTTGTTTCTGTGCAGTGAGGCCCATTGCTGGGCTTTACCTACACCCGACTATGTTACACCACCAACATGACAAAAGATGGAGGGAACCTGAAAGTTTAACAGTGCCATTTTTCAGGGTTTTAAATTTAGATATTTTGGGGGGAAATGGGCGGGAATATTTTCTTCAGTTTTAAGGAGGGAGTTGTTGAAGATTGTATTTGAAGCTTGGACCACTCTGTATTTTATTGCAGCATAAAGTCAAGAGAGGGCGCATGGGTACAGAGAACTAAAGTTGCTTTCTTTTAATGTTGAGATGTATGTTTTTACCAAAACATCAAGCTAATTCTTTTTGACTTACATGTGAAATAAGCAGATATCAAAGGACCCAGGGTAAAAGACTCATTTCAGCTTGGTGTGTCGAAGTGTTAGCCTCTGAGTCGACGCTAGCTGGGCAGAAATCGTTTAAGGGCTGCTCCGTTCTGAAAGTCCAGTTGGCATGAGTGGCTGATGATGGCACGGATTAATAAAACAATCACATTTGACAGTGACCAAACAAGCCACCGGCTGGCATCTGATTCAAACATTAGTATCCTGATTGGTGCACTCCAACGCGCCCAATTCAAACAGTGAGAAGAGGACAAAGACATACAGAAGTCATGCATGTAAAATAACCAAAACTGTCCAAACTTTGGCATGAAGTAATGTTTTTACGTAGGAACCCATCACTCGTAGTAGGTCGAGTCTAGAAGGTAACACAAATGATGAGATGGTTAGGGATGGATCTCAAATGCTTAAGGACAGGCAATGACCTTGAGTTATTAAGATTAGGGTAGGTCATCGGGCAGTGTGTCTCGTGAGTTTTTGGGGCTTACCTTCTAGACACAACCCTCATAATAAGAATCTAATCGCTCCTCTAGTGTAACCCATTGTTATCCTTTTTTATCCCACTTGGAAAGATGTTGGCTGTCATCAAAAAACATTTACGAGGCCAGCACAACTTTACTGTCTTTCTAACAGATTTGGTTCCTCATCTGAGAATTGCTGCTGTTGGGCAAAACAAGTCTGTAAAAAGGTATGAATATTGTGTCACGCTCTCCTTTTCCAGCTGTATGTTTCTCAAGCTGTAGCACTGGGGTTTAACAGGTTTTATTCACTATGTAAACCAGACATAGTTGAATATAAGAGCATCAGGGCTTGAGGTGGTGTTGGTGGTGGTGAGAATGACAGTGGTGGTTATGACGGTTGCTTGGGAGTGATGATAGTGGTTAAAATGATGAAATGATTTTCGATTCAAGGCCTTTGACACCCTATCCTCTTTTCTCTTTTCATTTGTCCGTGCAGATGAATATCTGGTACAATCTTTGACATTCACTTATAACATCTTTTTGTTGTTTTTGGTCTGGATTCACGAAAAAACTTTGTAAAGTTTGTACAAACAAGACACATTGCTTTTGCTTGTTTTTTGGGGACATTTTCGAGATTTTTTTTTTTACTACTAGGCAAGTTTGGTTGAAGCTGTGAATAATCATTGAGCCACTTTGCTTTAGTTCTGGTTATCTGTTCAAAGAAGTCAAACCTTTAATGATGCCACCGACTCAGTGCCATTTTATGTCAGTGGAGTGGAAACATAAGAGGTTAAGATTTAAAAAAAAAAAAAAAAATTCAGTGTATATTTACTGCTTTTACTCACTGGAGCTGTTTCGGTTGCCAGGTAACACCCTGGATTTACACTTTGCAAATCCTCGATCCTCAAACGATTTCCACAGTAGACGTTTGATCCTATTTTGCTGTTTTCTCAACAACATAATTACTATGAAAAGAAATGCCTACTGTGCAGCGGCTACAATGCAATATTATTTAAAGTTACAGTAGGCTGTCAAGCTCTGGTAGTTATTATTTGGTTTGGCAGTTACGCCCCCTTCTGGAGGACTCTTATTTTTTAAAGCTCTACATCAGTGGGTGCAAGTATTGTGAAGTTTTTTTTGTTTGTTTTTTTGAGTTGTGGTGGAGGACTCTTACTGTGAAAGGCTTGAGAGTTATCCAGTGCGGGCACTCTTGTTGTGAAGTTTCCTGAAGTTAAAGTGGAAAAGTAGGATTTGTTTTTTTCTGGCAGCACAGACCGTGTAGCAGCAGTTGTTTTGAATTCGCTTGCATTAGATTCAGTTCACAGTTTTTGCCTCTTCAGGATCATTAAGCGCTTATGCTTTTTACTGTAGAAGTGCCCATGTGTAAAAAATAAAATAAAATATAAAAAATGCCTTTCAGTTCACCAACAGATACACACACACACACACACACACACACACACACACACACCACACACAGTGATTCAGTGCATCTCGTTTTAAATGTCGCTTGCTCCTGTGGAATGATGTCAAGTCTCAAACATAGCAGCAGTTTCTCCGACTGTTACTGAAAACATTTTTCTCAACATGTCGATTGTTTCTGGTTTCTTTTTTTTTAATCTCTCTCTTGTTTTAATGTCCGTAGCGGCACCTAATTTAATTCAGTGGTTTCATTTTTTTTTTTCTGTATCGTGTTTGACATTGTACAAAGTGGTTGGATAAAAAAAAATAAATATGGACGAATGAATGAATGAAAGAAAAAAACAAAAAAATACATGTAGGGAGTCATCGGCAGCCTTTAACGGTATGTTTTGCACTAAGTATAGAGTGTTCAAGCTTCATATTAAAAAAACTTTGCGCTTTGCGCTACAATACAATGAAATTTGTTACTTTATTTGTAAAAACTTAATAAATAAAAGTTGTTTAAATGAATTGAAGTGACTGGACTTTAAATCAATATGACATAGGAATGAAATTAGATTATCTGCTGTTTATGTTTTAACATCTAATACATTATATTTTCAACAGGCCTCTGGGTCACAATGAACCACAACAGATGGACATAAGAGCACCAGACTGATAATGTCATATAATCGTCTTTTGGGAGTTACCATCTATCAAGACTGAACCATTTAATGGTCTCACATTCTCACCCAGTAAAAAAACAAGTAGTTTACTATTAGTAGAAATCGTTCCCATTCAAACTGACTCACGATTCAAAATCTATTCATGATTCAAAACGAGTCTCGACGAAAAACTCAATGAAAATTTCTTACAGTTTAGCATTTAAAGATATCCCAAAATGTCAGAAGATGGAGGTTTTATCAATCTTATATGTAATAATGTAATGTAATATTATATTATAATAAATATTTCTGCTAAGTTATGTGAGAGGAGCTTGAAAGAAGAAGATATTTCGTCAGGCAGCCAAATGATATTGGCACAAAGTCAAAGCTAAACCCTGAATGCTGCTTCTCATCATGCTGAACATTATATAGTATGAAAATCTGATTTTGTGCAGATGTTCATGTTTGCGCAGAATAAGATTAAAAGAAATAAAGTTGGAAAATTATTTTTTTTAATCGATTTTTGAAAATTGTGCATCGATTCAGAAGAAATAAAAACTATTCAGCTAAGAATTGAGATTCTTTTATTCTCTACAGCAGTTTATAATCAGAAAGTATTCAGTTTTGGTCAAAACGTATTGCAGTAATACCTATTATTAATTTACATTTCAACTTTAGGGCAGTAATATGGCATTAAAATGACACAGCACAAGGCAAAATAAAAAGACATTTACTTATTGTGTATCAGTATTTTTTGTAGACCTGATTGTAGTACCAGAGTAACTAACCTTTACCACTACGTCATACTACTCTATCTTCATTTTGTTGCAGTTACTTATCTTTTCCACGTGGCTGCAGCACTTTTCTTTGTTAACTGTATAACTTGCAGGATTTACTGTATATACTGGCCTCCTTCCTGTTATCCACACCGTATTGGTAAACAGCTTCTTACTTCACAGCCAATCAGGAAACAGCTCATTGTGAGGTGTGAATCTGGGCTTATTATCTGTCACCATGGAGAAAAGGAAAATAACATGGTCGGTCCAGAGAAAAGAGACCAGAGGAAGGAAGGAAAGTTAGACTTACCGGCATAACAATACGTTTCCATCTCGCATTTTTCCTGCTGTGATATGAATACTGCACTGCAAAAAATTGCACATAATTTTAACCTGCATTGAGCCTTGTCAAACTTTTTGGAAGATATTTAGTCAAATGCTCCTAATCATAAATGTATTTATTCAGATTTTTTTTTTTTTTTTTTTACTTTGACAACTCGTCCTGGTAATAAAAAAATATCTGGAAGATATTTAGGACTTGCATGGCATGTAATAAACTTGATGAGCCTGAGTATAAAACACAATATTTTCCTGAAATTATTATGTTATTTTTTTATTCAGCTTACTGTGAACCAGTAGTAGTGCAGGGTTTCACACAAGATGTAGAGGTTAGATCACGCAAGTTTAAATCTGTTCCTTTAGATTCATTGAAGATCAGTGAGGATGGAGATAAAATGTGACAACCATGAGTTGAAACCAAACCCACAACTTCACACACACAAACAGTGTTTACACCCTAAACTACGAGGTCTCACATTACTCTTTCAGCACAGATCTCCCACACATATCTGGCTTCTGTATGAGCCGAATGAACGTTTCCAGATAAGTGCAACACACAGACAGTAAGAAACATTTTTTCACTGTGACTACAACCGATGATAGTATGATGGTTTTCTGATGTATGGATACTCCTTTTTTTCCCCAGTCTTGCAGGAAACCATCAACATTCAGGCTCCTGTTTGGCTGAGTGGATTTTGGGAGTTACCTTTCACTGTGGCCTGAGGACAAGGATGACCCTGCTTAAACCCGAAGGTCAGTCCAAGCACCACTGAGCACTTAATGGGGCATTGAAGTCAAGTCTACTATTGATTGACTCACAGAGATGTAAGATTATTTCTTATTTTAAAGCAGAGCCCATCTGATAAACTGTCTGGGCTGATATATCATCTGACATTATCCTACAAATAAAAAAAAAAAAAAATGTTGAGATGCATAAACAGTGCTGTTATTACATTGTTTGTCCACCAGAGGGCACTAACAAGTTGATTTTTTTTTTTCAGTTGCTCAGGTCTTATATCTTTTGTTATCTAATTTAAAGTTTCTATATACGGCATTCAGCACAATAATATAGCAGCAATCAACAGTTTGGTAAAAATAAATGTCTACCTGAGCAGAGAATGAAGTTCCTCTCCCTCCACATGCCACATCTTTGTCACACCTCGTGGCATCATTTTATTTTCTGCATCAAAACCACTATAGTTAGGTTTAGGAAAGAACTACATGGTTGGGCTTAAAAATACTCTGTTTGCACAGTGAAAACTGTTAAGTCAGCCAGTGCGTCTCATTTCGGCACTAAGCGCAGCGGTATCGAACGGCGATGGCCGTGACAAAGCCTCGGTATTTGATGCCCTGGGAATGAGAACGGGTTGGTCCTGCTGTGTGTTTTGTAAACCGAGCTTCTCTGGTCCACCTTTGTGTGCATGTGTGTCCCTCCCTTCTTGTTGCTAATCGCCACCGCTCTGCACTCGTACGGCGTTAATGCGTCAACGACATCCCACCACCGCGAGTTTGGACAGCATCGTCCGCTCAGCCACTCGTGACATCAGAGGTGAGCGGCATTGGCAGTTAGACCTTGAATATTGTGTATATCTCCTTTAAGGGAGCCTTGTTAAAAAGGGTTGCTTCACTTGTGTGTTTTTGTTTAGAAAAATAAAAAAACATATCAGCTGACTCGCATTCAGATTTTTTTGAAGTATTATTATTGATATCAATGCTCAAACATCCAGTAGTACTCCAAAGTCCTATAAAAAAAATAGTTGCATCTGGTCACAATACAAGAGCCACTGTAGCATTCATACTGTAACTATCAGTGTCCAAAGATGGCAGCCTTTTGTATAACAAAATGATGCAACTAACACACAAATTACTCATAAACGGTCCACTTGCACAACATATTTACATGTGAATACAGGAAGTCCCTTCAGTTCTGCACACATCCACTCATCACAAGAACTAATGTACATGGATGTGGGAATTAAAAAAATGATTGAGCAAATTTAGCTTTTTTTTTTTGAAAAGTTAAAGAGGAGAGCAGAGTTTAATCAACACAATCTGCTTAAATAGGATTTTTTTGTATACAGTACATGACACCTCCATTTATTCATCCTGCCGTCGTGACCGATTAGTAGTCTTACATCAGACTGACCTTTTTTTCCTACGGCTGCATGAAATGAAAGGACGCAGTGATAGAGAAAGAGAGGGAGGGGAGAGAAAGATGGGGAGGGGGTCTTCAGATGTCATGTGTGTGGGAGAAATGCACAGACAGAAGAACAGCCAGCTACACGCTTCAGTTTATGTAAATGTTACGGGCTGTAGAAACCATTTCTCTGTATGAATCTATATATGCATATATGACCTCTTATCTTTACAAATCTTTCGTCTCATATTCATGATTTTATGCGTCCTTGTAAGTAACTCCATAACGACACTGAACTAACTTGAGCTCTCTTTTAAAGTTGCCTTATTTTCGCATCGTCTTAAGTACTACTTCTGGACCATGTTCATATTTACCATAAAGACTACATAAAGCTCACACAGTAGAGCTGAGGCTAATATGAATGTCAGGTATTTGATCATAAACGAAAACTTTGGCTGGCTCAGTCAGCAGCGTACATCCTCTGGGGACCAGGAGTGTCTGTACCAAATTTCATTGCATTTCTTTGAATAGTCATCAAGATATTTTAGTCAGGACCAAAGTGGTCAACCAAGCCATCCATAGATCCACACGGGTAGTGTGGTTAATAAAAATAACACTTAAAAAAGATGCTCTTGTGAATCTAAAAGCAATGTTTTACTCACTTATCGATGACTCGTGAGCATTTAAAGAAAGAAAACCTTGTATAAGCTGACGTATCTGCACCACAGGTGAACCACAGGGACCACAGATAAGAAGTCATAACTACACCGTTAAGTTTTACACACCCTGCTGCAACCAGGTCAAATCACGGAAACTCTGCTGGATTGTTTTACAGCACGAAACAGGAAGTGGTCACTGTTCCTCCAGCTGTAACCAAACTTGAAAAGCTTTCAGACTTTCTCACAACGTCAGATGAAGAAAAGACACGGTAGATTAAATGACTTCCTCTCCAGTAAAGCAAACAGTAAGACAGACGCATACTGAGAAATCCAAGCTGTGGGATTTCTTTGACACAGTGTTTATGGGAAATGTAGTCTTTAAACAATTAATTTGACCATGATATATCACTGTTTCACAAAAATACACAAACATATGTAGTAGTCCAAATAATCTGCCATGTGATTTTGTGATTTTTATCAATTTAAATATTTCCACTGTCAGCTGAACAGAAACAGAGATAATATCATAACATGATAACATTCACTACATTGGTATCATATGTCTAAACTGGTTGTTATTGCAGTGGAGGAGCCATCCACTGATTTTACTAATATATATAAACATAGAGAAATACCTATTACATAACCTTTTTAGCTGACTGAGAGTTTCCATATGGGCCTCATCAAGGATTGTGTGTGTGCATGTGTGTGCATGCGTGTGTGTGTGTTTACTAAACAGTGGTCACCCTTGCATTTCCTGTTCCTGCAAACACACCCTCAGGATTTGGAACCAACAGTCTGTCTGTGATAGTTTGTCTCGTCGTGGATTTAAAATATCATCTAATGGTAAAAAAAAAAAAACAAAGATTGAATCAGTGGCTTCTATACAGTTTATTCCCTTATTACACGGTTCGTTAAATACTCAATGCTGATTGGTTAATCATGGTGTTCTGTGGTCTGTTATTTCTTACTAGCAGATCGTTGCTATGGGTGAAGTTATGATGTCAGACTCTGGCGGACCATTTCTGTGTCATATTATTATTTTTTTAAGTAAGTAGATATGTAATAAGCGGATAATGTACAGCTGGCAGGTCATTGTTATGGAATAAACCCATTCAGGGTGATGCAAGATACAGATCACCCTGTTGGGGTTTATTTCACAATGACCACTCGCTGCACATTATCCCTTACATACTGTATATTTAATTTATAGAAATTTTAACACATGATGATTTTGACGTTTGACATCAAGTTTTTTATTATTAAAGCTAGGGTTGGTAATGTTGGGAAATTAGCAAGATTACAGTAAATCTGAATCTGAAAAACCCAGCCCAGTGTTGCCAACTCTTTTTCAATGAAAGTAGCTACCTGAGAGGTCGCCATGTCTGCATCACTGACAGTCCATCGCTTCAGCCCCCCCTCCAAAGCCTCTCTCCAACTATTATCATTATGAATGGAAACAACAAACATGGCTATTGTTAGTGCTCACAGCTGTCAAGCGAGCAGCATTGGACGGGTTTATTACAGTCCTGCGACAGCCACAGATACCAAATCTTTTTTCATCGTTTTTTCATGATGGGATGTAATGAAATTCAACTAATATAACAAAAAATAGATTTGAACATTACCAACCCTACCATTGGCATAGATTTGTCTCCCTCTTTATTCTCCCCCTCTTTTTTCTTCTTATTCATGTATGTGCTCAATAATATATCTGCTGCTTTCCTTCTACCTTTAACTGCTGTTGTATGAAACCTTTAACCTTTAACTGCCACTGGACTGTGACCAGTGTGGACCACTGATCCATGTAAATACAGGTCAGTACTGAGTTTGCTCAGTGGTTCCTGGGGATGGTTTAAAGGAACAGTGTGTAAAATTTTGAGGGATCAGTTAGCAAAAGTGGAATACAAAATTCATAGCTATGTTTTCATTTGAGTATAATCACCTGAAAATAAGAATCACTGTGTTTTCATTAGTTTAGAATGAGCCCTTCATATCTACACAGGGAGCGGGTCCTCTTCATGGAGTCCGCCATGTTGCTAACGTGAGCCAAACTTATTGTACCGCCAGCCGCCGTCTGACTCTTGTTGCTCCTAAAGTTGTGTTATTATAGTAACACTGAATGAGTCAAACAGCATTACCACGGTTTTGCAAACGGTGGGTCACATTCCTGCAGTCTTGGAACAGGAGGAGTGAGCTGAGGGGTCCTCACTTATTTGCAATCTTCAACCACACCACTACATGATGCCAAATCCTACACACTGTCCCTTTAAAGAACGACTTGGCTGTTTTCTGTTTTTCTAAATTACTCTGAGGTGGTGAATCGAAGTAAAAGTCATTATTTGCTGTAGCGCTGTAAACACAAAGGAAGAAATAAGAAGAAGGAACTGAGGTGTAGGTTGTTATTTTTTTGATTAAATGCATTATATGGTGAAAATATTTGGTTAAAATGGCGTGAGATCATTTTAATTTCTGCCACTGACACAAGATGCATCCCTGTGTGTGTTTCAACAGAAAACACAGACAAGAATCCAACTGAATGTTTGCAGTTGGATTCATTTTAAGGGCAATGCGATGATGTTGCAGGCTTGCTGTGTTTGGTGTAATCGTGTAGCTGTGTAAGCAGAGGCTGCAGGTTGGCGCTGGGAGATGTGGGCTCCTGAGTGGAGTCTGTACAGGTTCCTGCTGCTGTTTCCGTTGGCCTGAGAGCAGCTCGTCTGTTTACACAGCCCAGGTTAACATGGCACTGAGTTTTAAACGATACACCAGTTTGTCTGATGACAGTGTGTGAAAGTCGTGTATTTCAGTACATTTTGGTAAACACGCGTGTCCACCTGAGTGCTTTTCCTGTCCGCATGTGGTCTCGACTGTGCGTGTATTTCTGTCCGCTTAATGTGTGTTTGTGTGCGTTTAAATAGACTGGTGGAGATGGAGTGTAGCTGAACACAAACAAACACTGTGTATCTCTATACAGACCATTAGTCTGCAGCCAAAAGGTCGCCAGTAGCAGACACTTTGTCCTGCCCTTGAGCAAGACGCCACACCTCTACCTGCTCCCTCAGAGGAAAAATATGTAAGTGAGAGCTTTAGTTACTTGAATGTATTCAATATCTGATATGATGTAATATATGATAGGGAGAGGTGAGTCCATGTGTACATGTGATGAAAGAAAATGCCGTTATCATGATCTGGTTTAACCCGCCTCACAGCAAGAGGGCTCTCAAGAGGCCCCTCAGGTTAATTGATGACTCTGAATTGCTCGTAGGTGTGGATGTGAGCATGAATAGTCTCTATGTGCCCTGCGATGGACTGGCGACCTGTCCAGGGTGAACCCCGCCTTCGCCCACTGCCAGCTGGAATCGGCTCCAGGCCCCGCGACCCTTAACGAGATAAGTGGTTGTAAGTGGCTGAAGATGGATGGATAGACCTATATTGGTAAATACAGTTTCCGAGTGACCCAGTTGGTTTATGTAAGTTTCTCTTCAGTGTGAGTGTGTGTGTGTGAGAGAGAGAGAGAGAGAGAGAGAGAGAGAGAGAGAGAGAGAGAGAGAGAGAGAGAGAGAGAGAGAGAGAGAGAGAGAGGAGGTTGAGAGTCAGCAGTTATCTCAAAAAAAGCTAGCTCTGAGGTTTAATAGAAAATAAATAATAAACGTGCATTGGCATTAATGGAGAATGGCTCCTCAAGCGAAAGTTTTCACCTGCTGTTTGATTTAAATAGTTCTGTGCAGCTAATATTCATATGGAAATTATACTGTAGATAGGAGCCCCTTGTATGTGTGTACTGAAAATAATTAAAGTCCCTACAAATTTACTGCTTCTTCTAAAACTCTAAATTGGTTTCAGTGGCGATACTACCATTGAATAAATAAAATGTGGATGTTTGAAGTGCTGTAGCGTTCAGTTAGTGAGGGAGTGCAGGTTCACCCTGTATTTCCTGAAATCAAGATACACATTTGCATACACAGATACATGTTATCCAAACACACACACACACACACACACACACACACACACACACACACACACCTGTATTTTGGCACAAACAGATACTGCAGGCATGCTCACAGAAACACAACCAAATATTTAATGCAGACTGAAACAACACATATTAATCAGTTTCTAGACTCTGGTGTGTGTGTGTGTGTGTGTGTGTGTGTGTGTGTGTGTGTGTGTGTGTGTGTGTGTGTGTGGGGTGTGTGTGATCAATCATTGATCAATCACGTGATCGTCATGAACCTGCAGTAAATGAGTGACGTGAGTTTTTCTTGCGAGTATTATTTTAGGCACATTCTCTCATGCTTGAAACTTGAAGAGAAACCTGCTTACAAGTGTGTGTGTGTGTGTGTGTGTGTGTGTGTGTGTGTACTCATGCTGTGGGGACATAAATCTGTTTACAGAGTCACATTGTCGGGACTCAGCTTCCTTTTGGGGAAAAAATGCACATCCCCATAACGTGAATCATTACATTTAATGGTGAAGACCTGGTTTAAGGTTAGGTTTAAGTAAGTAGCAGTTAGTATCCAGGAAATAAATTCAAGTCTGTGTAATGTCTGCTAACATGATGGAAACACAACTGTGTGTGCGCACAGACATTAGTAACACTCTGTTTAAATAATGTTAAGTGATTAGTGAACTCTGGGCAAGCTGTATTTTTCCAGGTGCGTGTGTGTGTGTGTGTGTGTGTGTGTGTGTGTGTGTGGTTTTTATGGTCCTGGGAACTTTTAAGATACAATCTGGCCTTGACCAGTAGACTTTGCTATTATAAACCTGTTCCTTATTACAGGGGCAGGGACATTGTGGTGTGTGTGTATCAGTAATTACATTTGCAGTTTGCCTGATGTGACACACTGTGGTTAATGTCATGATCTGTGCATTAGATACTGTAAACTGTGCTGCGGTGTAAAGCTGATCACTCGAGAATGCAGGTTTTGGCTCTGAAGTGAAACCATAAAAACACACACAGAGGGCTGTGTAGCTGCTGAGTGGCCACCTCTGCCGGCAGTAAAAGCACTCATTGTAATGTCCAGTGTTTGGAGTGGGCTGCTGTTGTATTGGTTTGGCTATGAATTATTTCGCTATGAATTAAACATGATCAGAGTCCAATCTGCTGACAACAAAGACTCCCAGTGTTTCCAGACCTGCTGACAAAGCTGCTTCTAATCTGCGCTAAAAAGTTACGCTCATACTGGAGTTTGAATTGGGGAAGAGATGCTTTCTTTCTTTCTTTCTTTCTTTCTTTCTTTCTTTCTTGCGATTTTAGGCTATTTTTCTTCCAGAACATGAAACAAAAACATCAAAATACACATTTAGCTGTTTATTTTACTACACTTTGTGCATTTGCATCTGTAGCTTTCTCCTAAATTCATCCAAAGTTAGCATTAGATAATGTCTCATTTGCTTATTTAAACATACAACTTGTAATATATTATATTTTAAAAATGTCTTTATGTAAGTAATCACTTGGGGAAGTTTCATGGAAATATCTATTATTTATTTTGTTAATTTACCCTATAGAGTGCCATCACCCTGCGTGCCAAAACCTCTTTCCACTCCATGCAAAGTTTTCTTATCTCTGAAGGTAGCAGCCTCTTAAATCCTTTTATATGTACAGTTTAGAGCTGCAGCTAATGTTTATTTTCATTGTCGATTAATTTTTAGGTTATTTCCGCAATTAATCGATAAGTTGTTTGGTCTAAAAATGAATGAGTGAAAAATGTCCATCAGTGTTTCCCAAAACCCAAGATGACGTCCTCAAAGAGGAGTAAAGAAACCAGAAAATATTCATATTTAAGAAGCTGGAGCCAGAGAGTTTTGACATGTTTTGATTACTCAAACTGATTACTTGATTATTAAAATTGTTGGCAATTAATTTAATAGTAGACAACTAATCTCCCTACACTTGTATTTTGAGTGTAATTCATTTGTCAAAAAGCAGACAAAATGTACAATAAACAAAGTTAAAGAGGACCTATTACCTCACACCGACTGTACTGCAGCACCTTTTTCACCCTTTCTTTGTCTGAAACGCTCTGCCCCGCCCACCCGAAAAGCCCAGTCCGCTCTGATTGGTCAGCTGGCCCACTCTGTTGAGAATAGTCAACCAAACCAAACTCTTCGGACTCCGCTCCAGCTCCACTCCAACTAGATTTGTTTGAGGATGCCAAACTAGCCACTAGACAGGTATTGTGCTAATGTGTTACTTGGTGACATCACTACATTATGGAAGAAAAGGCGGGACTTCAATCAAAGCATTTCAGGCAGTTCAGGAGTAGTATTTCTGTGGAGGAGAGTGTATGGAGAGGAATAAAAACTACAAGAGTGACAAAGCCTGAGACAAAAAGAATAATATATTTTCTTTCTTTGCTCTTTATCTGTCTTTTTAACTGTCATGTTTGGGTGTCATATACTTTCATATACATTATACTTTCTCAAATACACTAAACCACTAACACTTTCCATATAGGCTACATGTCTCACCCACCGACCCCTGCGCGCAAAGCCTCATGTACGCACACACCATCTCTCTCTCTCTCTGTCTCTCGGCTTCACGTTTCTCACTTCCTCCCCTCCCTCTCGCTCTCTCTCTCTCTCTCTCGCGCCCTCTCTCCCTCTCTCTCTCTCTCTCTCTCTCTCTCTCTCTCTCTCTCTCTCTCTCTCTCTCTCTGACGCTCACTACGAGTCCTGTAAACCGCGCTGACAGCTCGCAGCAGCTCGTGCGGGTCCAGGTCCTCCTCATTCACATATCGGATCGTTTCAGGAGGAACGTGCGCAGCCCTTTTACGCACTGTTATCTGCGCTGAAGAGCTGCGACGGTGGACTCATTGCCACCGCGTAGACCTCCAGCCTTCACACAAATACAGGATTTCTTATTGCCTTTTTATTTTTGCTGAATTTAAACACAGAGAACATTTATTAAAGGGAGCGAAGAAGACTTCTGAAAAAGTGAGTATGAAAATGGATCAACTCAATCTAAACTTGAGAAAAGCGACTGTCCTCTTGTCGGTTTTATACCCATAGAATACTACAACTTCAAGCTATAAAATAATACATAAATAATAAAATATATAAAATAATAGCTTAATAGGGTAACCTAATACCGCTTCCTTTCTTACACCACATAGCATTTTAATTTGTCTTAAAAGGAATTTTCTCTCCTCGTGCGTATCTCCATGCTCCATGCTCCAGGATTTCTGTGCGTTGCATAATTTGAAAGTGTTGTATTGCCCACTAGTTGCCCACATGTAGACACGAAGCAGACTTGTTGTCAGGGTAGGATAGCTCTTAAAAACAGACACCAATGATTTGTAGGTTTCAGCAGGACTTCCAGCTTGTGGTTTGGTTTGGTGCCAGAGGCTGGCAGAGCAGACAAACCTGCTGCAAGACACAGACAACACTTACTGTAGCAGTTGTCTGGTGCAAGGTGGTAATTTCCCCGTTGTGCTGGCAGTCTGCAGAGTGGTGTGTGTGTGTTGAAGCAGATTATGGGTGTTAATTTCCAGCAGTGGAGTCCCTGATATCTGCTTACAATGTAAACTGTCTGCTGCTGAGACAGAGCTGGGTGGAGGTGGAGGAGGAGGAGGCTTCACACTCAAAGAAGTCATGATTTTAAGTGAGTGGGAGCTCGTTGGTCTCACTCCCTGCACTGCTCATGGAAATCTGGCCAGAGGCTGTATGAGAAACACTCTCAAGCTCCCCATAAACCACAATCCATGCAAGTACAGTCTAATAGCCCTTAAGCAAGGCACTAAACCACACTGAAAGATGTCAGAAGAAAGAGTTAGTCAGAGACAGGCGGCACAAGGATTAAGCCACGGTGCATAAGTGCAAAGACATTTCTTTCTGTAGAATCACGATGTGATTTACCAGAGCCACGCTGACAAATGTCCATAATATCATTCACTTCTTTATTGTACACAAACACCACACATTTCGAGAAAGTGGTGCTGTTCTGGTCTCAAGGTCTCTTCAGTTTCATGCGCACGGAAATTTATGTGAAAACCTGTTTGTTCAATGCAAATGTACTTCACAGAGAAATAAAGAAAACTAGAAAATAAAATGAAATAGACTAACTGTAGCTGCCAAGCAACTGCAAGTCATGGTTTACATTGCATAGCAACAAATACAACCAGGAAGTAAAGCCTGAACCACTGGAGAGTCATTAAGATGACAAACACATTACAGTTTTCATGTGATTACCCAGATCATGACCTCAGCTTCACCAGGGCCCTCATACAGTATCTAAACAACACCTACAGTACATATGGAAATAAAACTTAACAACGCTAATTTGGCTTGCATGCATGCTTTGTGTCCAAAAGTCTAAAATGGTTGCTGGAGCTGTAAAGTAATTCACTGACACATTGATGTTTGTAGATTTTATTGATGCCATTACGAGGCTGTGGAGTAAAGAAAATGTTATTTAAGTTAAGACAGTGATATAGGTCAGGAGGAAGCCTCAGCTTTACCCTGTTTGTCTCTGTACCTACAAAACCTGCCTGATATACTGTGTGTCATTCTATCTGTGAGTGAGTGAGAGGCATCTGAGTTTGTGGAGGGATCAGATGTCTGTCTCAGCCACTTAACTGTAATTTGATTAGAATACTGTTAGCTAGACAGTAGAGACTGTCTGAGTGTTGGTCATCTGTCCGACTTGTCTTACAGTATTTTACCGCAACAACTACAGAGCAAATTGCAGCTTCTCATATTTTTTTTATATGTTTAGTATTTGGGGCCATTTTGCCTTTATTTAATAGTGACTGTGGATATGCAGACAGAGAGATAGGGGTATTCATGCATGTGCAACGGCACATTTCTTAACTGCTGCTATATCTCATTTTAACAATTCTGCAGTTGAAGTATGTTTCACATCATAGTGAGGGCATGCGGTTTTGTTCATAGCAAAATGGGACAATCTCAGTGAAAATTGCAGCTGTCTTTCTGCTGCTTTCAGCCCGTCACCTCATGATCTGGAGGTGATGGTGTGTATTTTTCACTGCCACTGTGTCTTTTTTGTTGCTTTCACTGGGATTTTCCCTTGCTACTCAGATCAGCTTTATAAAGCTGCACAGCTATATTATTCTTAAAGGTATATTCGTTCATGCAAAATCTCTTCCAGTTTAAAAAGATCTTTTGGTTTTCTCCAGGTTTCTCAAAGATAATTGATTGAGGTCTGTTTTCTTACAGTGTGTAACAATTAGGGGGATCGATTAGCAGAAATGGAAAATAATATTTAGATCTATGTTTTCTTTATCACCTGAAACTAGGCATCATTGTGATTTCGTCAGCTTAGATTGAGCCATTTGTATCTGCATAGAGAGTGGGTCGTCTTCACAGTCTGCCATGCTCTGCCATGTTTCTACAGTAGCCCAGAATGGACAAACTAAACTCTGTTAACTTTTCCTGCTGGTCAATAACGTTATTCGTTGCCATTGCCACTGCTCTCTCTCTCTTGCTTCACCACTCTCTTCCCATCTTACACACTCTAGGCACTATACCAGGCATGTCCAAAGTCCGGCCCGTGGGCCAATTGCGGCCCGTGTTCAAATTTCCACCGGCCCGCAGCCTTTGTCATAAATTCAACAATATGCGGCCCGCCACAATATCGGTGCGAAACTGAGGAGGTATGCAGCAGACACCTCATCTCTGGCTGAGGAGTTTTAACGCCGCTTTCGGGATTTTTCAGCTGTTGAAAAGGAGATCAGGCTGTTTAACTCTCCTTTCTCCGACGACGCTCCAGACCTCCTCCAGCTGGACCGCATTGAGCTGCAGTGTGATGCGGAGAGTCGCGGTCGGCACCAACGGCTCCCTTTGTCAACTTTTACCGTCAGCTCGATGAAGGCAGGTTCCCAGAGATTCAAACAGTTGCTAAGAAAATGCTGAGCTCGTTTGGCTCGACATACATGCGAGAAGACGTCCAAGAACCGCCTGAGGACCAGATTAAGAGACTCTCACCTGCGTGACGTCTGTGCATCAGAACCACTGCTTTAGAGCCAGACCTGGTCTACTGACTGTAGTCCAGATCTCAGAGCCACCTTTCAAATTAGTGCGGACAAGTTATATGTTTAGTCTTCTGAGGTGAATGACTTCTATTATTTTCTTTTTTAATGAATATGCTCTGAGTCTTTTCAATCCAGGGATCATTTGTTCTTGTTTTTCAACTGACAATCAAACTGTCTCTTGTATCACAAACTAAACTGTCTTCATATTTATTGATAACAAACATTAGGGTCTTAAGAAACAAATATACAAATACTCAACATTAAATATTAAAATCTAATTTGGTCCAGCACTCATTTTTCCATTTCATATTTTTGTTTTTTTTGATTTTTGATGTTCAGTTGAAATGAAAGAAGGGCTGATACACAGGTCGATATGGCCTCCAGTAAGATACCTGTTATTCTGTTATGTTAATGGTTCAAAGAGTGTCAGGCTGAATGGTCGGCCCCCACACATTTTAACCTCACCAAATATGGCCCTCTTTGCCAAAAGTTTGGACACCCCTGCACTATACTATACAACAACTGGCTCTAGAGAGGGTCATTTGCATCTTCACATCGCCCACTATAGTTCTCCGACACGCTTGGCACAAGGAGAGGCTTCAGTTGGTTGCAATCTGCAACCTCACCGCTAGATACCGCTAGATTTAAGTGTGTTACGTCAGGTGATGTTGTTCAAAATTAGCTGTTCTCTACAACTAATTCAACTCGTTTCCTTTTTCAGATGCTGATTCGTCTGGGGTGGCTGCAGGGTGGTCGCTAGGTTGCAGCTGTCTGTCAACATGGAACGAGAGGGCTCGTTCAGGAGGTAAGAACAGCCAGCAGGTCGCATTCATAGAGGTTCACTGCAGCTCCAGTGCTTTTTCCTTTTTCTCTCTTTGTCGCTGTCCTTTGGGACACACAAAGGTAGGTGAAAGTGACTCACACACATTCCTAAATGACCTCATTCATTCCTTCACTCATGCAAACATCCCCCTTATCCTCTTTTGTTTAGTAATTAGACCGCAGCGCTTTCTCTCACAACTCTTCCTGTCGTTGTTTCAGAGCCAAAAACACAAAGTATCTAACTTCCAGGTTACATCACGTTCTTTAATTTACATACAGTATATGTAGAAATCCCAGCAGCGGTGGGATCATCTCTTGACGCCTTTTGGTGTTTTCTGCTCTGCATCATCCATGCTCCAGGAGAAAACGTTTGACTGAAGTGTTTGTGGATGCAGTTGCACCAGGTACAACTTTTTGTGAGAGGATTTGGAAATTCACCCTCACTCTGTGTGTGTGTGTGTGTGTGTGTGTGTGTGTGTGTGTGTGTGTGTGTGTGTGTGTGTGTGTGTGTGTGTGTGTGTGTGTTTCTGAGCCCGGGGCTCCTGTTTCTCACACTGACCTATTTATGTGGAGTTGAACTAAGATCCAGGTTGACAGACAGCGTACACACACACACACACACACACACACACACACACACACACACACACACCTTCTCTCCTCTTCCCTGCCATATTCTTTACAAGCTTCTGATTTTCCATCCTTTTTTCTCTTTACCACTTTCTATCGCTCATTTGTCTTCTTTTTTGTGTCCAAACTCATTTGAATTCAACTCACTTTAATTCTCTTTATTCACTTTAATTTATGTGAATAATGTTCATTGGGTGTGGATCATTACAAATGCATTGAAAACAAAGAAGAAACTAAAGTAAAACTAACTAAATCTGCAGCAGGTGCCAGTAAAAATGAGACAAAAGACACATGACCAACAAAGAAATATTGAACAGTGATCAGTGAATCTGGCCAACGTGTGATAACAGCTTGAATACAACTTCGTCTGTCCTGGGCCCCACACAGACAGAAAGAGGAGGAGGAAGTGAAATGTGTGTCACCTTTAAATCCTTCCCAACCCGCTTGGCAGCTCTTGAACCTCAAAGGGTTCCTTTGTTCCCCATGGCACAAAAGCTCACAGGGTCACATGTTCACCGACTGGCACAGACTGGCAAAGAGAGATGAGGGTAGAGAAGAAAAAGTTAAGGTAGGAGAAGCAGGAGGGAGAAGTGAAACGAGAGACGAAAGGGCATGTGAAAGAGTGAGACAGAAACTCACCAGGACAGAGACACTCCATTATCTTCATCCTTTCATCCACCTCTTGTTCTGTTCAGTGTGACTCACACACTCATCTCATGGAGTGGGGATATGTGGTACCTTTTCAGTTACTTGAGTAAGTATATAATGTGTGTGTGTGTGTGTGTGTGTGTGTGTGTGTGTGTGTGTGGAGGGCATGCTGTGGTAATTGCTGGTGTAGTTCGATTGAATGAATGGATTTGAAAGTCTTTCATTCGTTGGACAGTTGAGACAATGCAGCAATGCAATGCTGCATAGCAGCTAATATAAAGAACTTTGTTTGCAGTGTGTATCTTTATACTTACTTGCATATATACAGTAGGAACATAAATATACATATATACATATGCACATCTTCATCTTCATCTTCATCCGCTTATCCGGGGTCGGGTCGCGGGGGCAACGGCTCCAGCAGGGGACCCCAAACTTCCCTTTCCCGGGCCACATATGCACATATACTGTACATTTCTTTCAAACTGTACCTGATATATTTAACAGCTGCACTCTAGTTTCATTTTCTGTCTCCCGAGTATCAGCTTTCACACCACGTTGTTGTACTTTGTTCCTCTTCTTCTGTACTTTTCAGGGCCCTCATAGATTTTCCTTCGCTGCTAATCTTGAAGGTTCTCTATATGATATCCAGAGCTTTAATATAGCATCAAAAACTATTTTCTATATTAAGATAAAGAGGAGTAACACCTGAGCAGAGAATGAAGTCACTCTGTGTGTGTTGTAATCTGAGCTTCTCTGTGCTGTGTTGACATAGCCGGGCTGGCTGTCCATGCCTTTTAGTGCATGTGAGCGCTGGCCGCTGCTCTGCACTGCTCTCATACGGTGGTTACAGCTGAAAACACCGTCTCGACCGCTGGCGCCGTTGCGGAAGCGTACCACTCATCCAACAATACTGTTAGCTCTGTCAGCACTGTTAGTGCTGTTAGCACTATTAACACTGTTAGCTGCGAGCCGCCAGCTCAGACGTCACCATGTTGAGAGGCGTGCAGAGGAAATAGAAATGCTTGCATTTAACACCTTTCACCATCACAAGTAAATTCCTAACCCCAACCCATATCCTAAACTAAAACCAACAATGCTTAGGCCTACCTTAGCAGCCCTTTGAACAAGTGAGGACAGACCAAAATGTCGTCACTTTCCCCTTTCTAAATACTCTGTGTCCTAACTGTCAAAGTCTACATCTCAAAACAAACACTCTGTGTTTCACTGCTGATGTTTTCTCTTCCATGGACCAACCTCTGACTATTTAGTACATCTTCTTCTCTGCCTGTAACCTCTCTACACTCCTCCTCTCTCCTTTTTTCCTCTATATAATGTCTCCATTCATTCTTCACTCTTTTTTTCTTGTTCTGACTTTTTTGCACTTCCTCCTTCCTCTTCATTCTTCCTCTTTCTTGCTCTCTATCTGATCATCTTTCCTGATTTCTCCCTCTTCAGTTTTCTCCTCTCTCCATTTCTCTATTTGAATTTTCCTCCTTCAGGTTGACCGACTCCTCGACTCCTCCTGATCTATCTCCCTGTACCACTTGTCTCTCTGCTGTATGTTTCCTCAGCGGTATATCTATACACTTGTGTAAACATGAACAGATGGCTAATAAAAAGTAATCACCCATCAATGAAAGCTCACGCTGTCAACCATTACAATCAGGAAGAAATTACATGTTTTTTGTGCAAAGCAGCTGTACCTTTTCTCTTTGGGTTTTCTGCTGATTTTGAGTTTCTATAAGTGTTGTTCTGTATTTTATCTGTTCAGTATTTTGCCTTGATTGTTAACATAGTATATGTTGAAAGTACCATCTAGTACCACAATGGACTGCAGCTTCTGCTTCTAATTATTTCTTTCTTTCTGTTTCTCTTTTGGATTTCGAGGAGTCTCCACAACAAACTGAGGTTGGGCAGCGGCTCGTCCTCCAGTCTGACCGACCTCTCGCAGGCGAAAACCCCAGCAGCAGCAGGAGGAGGAGGAGGAGGAGGAGGAGGAGGCAGCGGCGATACAGGAGGAACAACTGGAGGCCTGGCTGAAGAGTGCAGCAGGGACAGAGGGACCCAGCAGAGGAGGGCCGGGGCCAACGCCACCTGGAACAGGTTAGTGTGTCAGCCATGTTGGTTTTTATTCTTGGTCATGTATACTGACACACATGGACATATTTGTGTCTTTTTCTCTGAGTAAGCATCACTAGCAGAAAGCTCTGCTGCTGTTATTCATGCAGCGAATACAAACACATACATGCACATCAGCATCAACTCTTTCTGTCTCCTCCCTGAGGGTCCATCATCTGTCTCTTTTTATCTCCATCCATCCCTCACTCCGCCCCTCATCTCATTCTGCCTCATAGAGCCCTTTCTTCGTCTTCGGTCCTCTTTTCTCTGGTTATTTTTATGGTGTTTCAGTATTATTTGACATTAGACAGAGTGCAAAGCTCGGTTTGTAGGTGGAGCAACATGAACACGTTTGGATCTTATTTTTTTAAATATATATTTTAGGTAAATCTACAACAGAAGGGGGGTCCAGGGAGTCCTTGAGAAGTTTTTGAATTAACTAATTTAATTAGTATGATTTTAATAGTTTAAACTTATTTTTAAATAATTATTTTTAATTTTCTTATCACAAAATGCTACCTAGTTCAATGACTAATATCTAAATTTCTGAATCTCTGATAATTCATATATTATGTTCTGATCTAACAAATCTACAACACATTTGACACATTTCTAAAATTTTTCAAATAAATTTCTCTTGTTGTTTCTAATTGAGACTATGAAAGTGTAAAAAATAGATATTAAATTGTTCCAAGGGACATAAATGGTATATTCTCTATCTTGTTAGGGGTACTTTGCTGAAAAGAAAAATATTTTTTGTAAGAAATGTTGCCTCAAGCAGCAGCTAGTGATTGTGCATATTGTTGATAAATTGAATATTATTATTATTATTTTGTTGCTCTACACATTAGTCTTTGTGAATGTGTGTCTAATAAATGCTTGTGTGTGTGTTTCTTCTCAGCATCCACAATGCGGTTATATCAGTTTTCCAGAGGAAGGATCTGGGGGAAAATGAACTTTACACTCTGAATGAAGGTGTCAGGTTAGCTTTCTGTCTTTTTTTGTTTTATTTGTCTGTTTTTGTCTGTCTCTGCCTTTCAAACAAACACATTGAATGAGTTGAACTTGAACTGGTTTGTATATTAGGAAGAAATTTCACTAAATTATTGCATCTTACTTCATTTCCCACTTTCTCATGCTCCCACATACACACAGTGGCAGCTTGAGCAATCTAAATTTAGTCCTGACTGACATATTAACACATGCACAATAACAGATTTTGTTGCGCCACTCTCAGCTATTGTTTTTTTATCACGCTGTTCTCGGCTGCATACAGTCCACTGAATCAGAAACACCTTCAAGTTAAACATAGAGTAGCGCTGACTGGAGCTGTTGTATCTACGTAATGAAAGTGAGCAACGTGAAAGCTTCACATTACGGTGCAAAAACATAGGAGTCATCATGACGAAGATTAGATTAAGATTAAAGGTCAAATGTTCTCTTCCTGTTATAACAACAAGTGAAAATCCTGTTGTTGAAATGTTCTTTGTTTTCAGTGTGAACAACATATTTTCTCATTTCCTGAGTTGGCTGCTGTTTAAACACTGCAGCTTTCCAGTCGGTGAACAAGAACTAATTAGTTTTGGTTCATGTTTCAGAAGTATTACAGATGGTGTGTCTGTGTCTGCGTACCGTATGTATGTACTCATACACATCGATATGTTTTTGCAGGCAGCTGCTGAAGACGGAGCTGGGCTCCTTCTTCACAGAGTACCTTCAGAACCAGCTGCTCACTAAAGGCATGGTGATACTGAGAGACAAGATCCGCTTCTATGAAGGTAAGCACAACTCTACAACATGATATAAGACCCTTAATGTGTTTGTTGTGCCCTAAAACCAAAGAATGTATAACACAAGCAGTAATAGTCAGTTATTTGTTCCATTGCAACGTCAGCGCCCAGCAGCAAAGCAACACTTTCACTCTTTTGGACTGAAAGTGATTACTGGGTCCCAGGAAAACCTCTGCTTAAAAAGTGTGGTACAAAAGTAAAACAAAGTTATTTTTCTTCTATTGACATATTCTGCCAAAATGACCTGTGTTGAACAATGAAATATTATAAATATAATAAGCGTTTTCAGTCCAAAATGGTGACATTTCAGTACTGGAGGTTATATTGAGTATACCATCAAATCATCAGCATTTACATCCATCTGTAATACTGGACATGGATCATTTTAACATGAGTAAACATGGTTTCAATTTTCTTGTTATTCAAGAATTTTATGGTCATATATCTGCCTGATAAAGGCTCTTATTTGACCCTTCAGTCTTTAAAATATTATATAAAAAATAGAAAATAAAATATAATCGAATTAAAAAATTAAATTAAATTAAATTAAATTAAAATTTAATGTATATACAGTATACATACTGGTTTATGAAGTAAAAATGAAAAAATATATGACAATACATGAACAAATAAATAAAATACACTTACTTATTAACAGTGCCTCCTGGCCTTGGTGAGGAACGTTCACAGTGAGTAACTTCAGGGAAACTGAATTAGAGACATGAGTAAGAGATTTTATCTCAATGTGACAAAAGTCACAAGTCTAGGAGGGAAAATAATAATTGACTGAATGTCTGGCGCTAAGTTAACCCTTGAACTATTAGCTTGAACTGTTTGAACATGTTAACATTACCACTGTTTGAGAAGGACATTTTTGTGCAGCACACACTTGTATACACACACACACACACACACACACACACACACACACACACACACACACTGTCAGAAAGCCACTGAAGAGGTGAGAAAAGATGTCTGACCTTTGTCTGAGGCACCTTTGAAATGAAATGACACACACATACGCATACACACACACACACACACATACACGCAGACTACAGTAGGTTTTCACCGCTGTCGTCACAGCAACCAGACAGGAAGTGATGCTTTTACGTCAACTACACATCAACATCCAGTCAGTGAGAAATTTTAGAGTGAGACAAACCACGGCGGTGCGTACGGTGACTCAGACCTATTGTTCGGTCTCTACAAAGATCTATGCTGCAGAATATGAAGCTTCAAGAACATCTGCTCATTTGGGCAGAAAGCATCTGAATTTATTATTTTACAAATAACAGGCTCTGTCATGTCCAACATGTCATATATGTAACATTAAGAACATGTACAACCACTGCAATGAGAACAAATCACATGAAGTTCTCAGATAACGTGAGAAAACATCGTAGCACATCTATTATCTCTTGTTGATTGCGTGTGTCAGACAATCTTTGATTCTGTAGCGACTGGCTGTTTGTCGTCATGCTTGTTGTTGTGTTATAGGTCAGAAGTTGCTGGACTCCCTGGCCGACACATGGGACTTCTTCTTCTGTGATGTTCTGTCCATGCTGCAGGCCATCTTCTATCCTGTACAGGTACATACACACAGCAGGCTGTTCTGTAGCTACACCTACAAAAAGTTAATGCACTGTAATATCCATGAAATAAACTTGTATGTAATTCACATAATCGTGAACCATGAATATAAAGAATGGCAGACGACGTAGGGAGGAGGTCGAGGTGGATGGCTGGGTCAAAAAACACTGGACTCTGCTGAGGAGACCGATGTTCATATCCTGTGTAACACCAGAAGTCAGTGTTATTTATTCGTCACATAACCTCTGTAACTAAGTCACACCACTTCCAGTTATTTTAACCGCACAACAACCTTGTCCCAAACCTGACTTAGTAATTTTGTTGCCTAAACCTAAACAAGTCGATCTTTTCCTAAATCTAAGTAGTTTTGTTGCCTTAACCTAAAGAGGTAGTTTTTGTCACATAACTTGCCTACTTAATTTGCATCATTTCTGGTGTTATTTTAACCCAAACCACGATCTTTTCCTGAGCCTTACTTAGTAGTTCTTTTTGTCTAATCCTAACAAAGTAGTTTTGTTGCCTAAACCTAACCAGGTCAATCTTTTCCTAAAACCTAAGTAAATCATTTTTGTCATGCACTTCTAGTGATATTTATGATCTTTTCCTAATCACAGCTAAGTAATGTTGTCACCTAAGTCTAAACTAAGTAATTTTATTGCCTAAACTTAACAAGGTAGTTGTGTTCCTCTTCACGCTCTACACTGCAGACTTCTCCTACAATTCACCAACCTGTCACCTGCAGAAGTTCTCTGACGACTCTGCTATCGTCGGCCTCATCACTGATGGGGACGACGCGGAGTACAGAGAACTTTCCCAGGACTTTGTGAACTGGTGCCTGCGGAACCACCTCCAGATCAACGCGGGGAAAACTAAAGAGCTGGTGGTGGATTTCCGCAGGCAAACTCATCCCCCTCCAACACCGGTGAACATCCAGGGATCAGACATTGAGATGGTGACATCTTATAAATACCTGGGTGTTCACCTGAACAATAAACTGGACTGGACAACAAACTCCTCTGCACTCCATAAGAAAGGCCAGAGCAGGCTGTACCTGCTCAGGAGACTGAGGTCCTTTGGAGTGCAGGGGACACTATTGAAAACATTTTATGACACTGTTGTGGCATCAGCCATATTTTATGGAGTGGTTTGCTGGGGCAGCAGCATCACAGCTGCAGACAGGAAGAGGCTGGATAAGATTATCAAAAGGGCCAGCTCTGTCCTGGGATGCTCTCTGGACTCAGTGCAGGTGGTGGGAGAGAGGAGGATGACGGCTAAGCTGTCATCCATGATGGAGAAGGACTCCCACCCCATGAGAGACACCATCAGAGCTCTGGAGAGCTCCTTCAGTGACAGGCTGCTACACCCTAAGTGTACGAAGGAGCGTTACAGAAGGTCCTTCCTGCCTGCAGCTGTTAGACTCCACAACCAGCACTGCTCCCAGTAAACTACAATCACAGTCACATTCACAACAAACTCACCGGACATAAGTGCAAAAGGACTTTATGTACAATTATATCATTGATATGATGGACACATTTTTTCTGTCTTTACTTTTTTCTATTTTCTATTATTATATACTAATTTATTTTTATTTTATTGCTCTTAACGTGTAAATTTCCCCACTTGGACTAATAAAGGAATATCTTATCTTATCTTATATCTTATTGCCTAAACCTAACTAAATAGTTGTGTTGCCTAAACCCAACTAAGTGGTTTTGTTGCCTAAACCTAACTGAATAGTTGTGTTGCCTATACCTAACCAAGATTTTCCCTGTGATGACAGAAATTTATTTTGAAAAGACTGCATGCGTGTAACGAGTGGATATTGGCAGGTGTTTCTGTACACAAAACACATGAAAAATGAGGAATAACTTCATAAGATATCATAGGAACTGTTGTATGAGGATACGTTGCGCACACTTATATTATTTTTACAAAACTGCATGTTGACATGTGTGTGTCCTCAGGGAAAGGAGCCATCAGTGCGTCAGCTGGCTCTCCTCCACTTCAGGAACATCATCACCCTCAACCTGAAACTGGACGAGGCTCTGTGTCGACCCCGAGCCAGAGTTCCCCCTTCTATCATACAGATGCTGCTAATACTACAGGTACACACACACACACACACACACACACACACACACACACACACACACACACACACACACACACACACACACACACTTTCTTTATCTTTTCCTTTTCACTCCTCTTTGTCTTATAATCTCTCACATTATGTCCACACTCACACCCTCAAACACATGGTGTAGACAGACAAACATCCATGACTGCAGTAGGGTGAAGGAGGAGGGTAAGTGACAACAGATGGAGGATCAGAGGGCACAGAGAGCTGTAGACTTTTTTTCTTGCAAAGGGATCTCACAGGAAGTAATCTCAGCGTGAACGCAGAGCACAGTTGTCTTCCCATGACCACTCAGTGCCCTCTGCACCCAGTGTTTGTGTCAATGTCTGTCTGTGTGAATTATCCACGTTTTACTGTCCTTTCAGACCCTGATGTCCTCACAAAAATAGAAAGAATTCGATTATGATTAGAGTGTTTCAGACCTACTTAGCAAAGAAACTTCAACGAAAGGGTCAAAGGGATATGGAAAATTTTGATCTCATCTGCTAAGACAGGCATGTGTCCCCTGTGGACAATTTGCTTCAGTTCATAAACATTTAAAGGGTCAGTGTGTAACATTTTGGGGGATGTATTTGCAGAAATAGAATATAATATTCTTAACTATGTTTTCATTAGTGTATAATCACCTGAAACTAAGAATCGTGTTTTCGTTAGCTTACAATGAGCCCTTCGTATCTATGTAGAGAGCTGGTCCTCCCCATGGAGTCCAGCATGTTGCTTCACCACAGACAAACCAAACACTGGCTCTGTTTTTGCATTACCTGAAGGTCATCATAGTTCTCAGACACGTTTGTGAAGTTGCATTAATGTGAGCCCAGAGTACAAAATCGTGGTACCACCAGTCGCCATCTGACTCCTGTTGCTCCTAAAGTAGTGTTATTATGGTAAGGTTGGCCTCTGAGCGAGGTGACCGGCGTTACCGCGGTAAACACTTGGCGGCTCACCTTACTGCAATCCAGAGTGACCAGAGAGGTATTCACTTGCAATCTGCATCCACACCACTGGATGCCACTACATCCTACACACTGTACCGGTACCTTAAAAATGAACTAAAATGAGTAACAGTAGGCTGCTTTTTCCTTAAAGTTAGAAGCTGGACCTTTAGAGTTTTAACTCTTTTTAAATACTGTATATGTATATATGGCTGAACCAGGTTTATTTGATTAAGTCATTCATCCATGGTGCAGTGACGGAGCTGCAAACAGTTCATTATTCATTATAGATGTAAGATGTGGGTCAGGGAGTGAATTCAAGTGTGTTCTCAAGTGTCGCTGCCAGTATGAACTGTGCGTCTCTTTCTGTGTGGGTGACTTTGGACATCATTGTAGTGACTCATTGACCCAAATCTGCTCCTTCCACACAGAAGGAGGGCAAGACAGAGGAAGGTACAGAGTGTTAAACAGACACAAAAATACAAAACAAGATATATTTATTTTCCTGTTTTCCAGTGTGTACAGATTAATTTTCACTGATCTGTTTTTCTTTGCCTGCAACGAATATGAAATCAGCAGGTAGAGTCAAAGATATAAAAGCAGACAGGAAAGCAGGGCAACTAAGACAAGAGTTAAAATCCAGCACTGGATGTTTGCTGTTTTTTGCGACTTCTTGTTTCATCTGTTAGTAATTTCCCTTTAATTCTGTGACGCCAATTCGCTGAAGTCTGGTCTCTTTATGTGGTTTGTGTCTGTGCTGTGGTTTTGATGCATATGCCGAATGATTCAGAATACTGAAACCTGATTGATCTCTCCTTTGTTATTTGAAGACTTTGGAGGAAGGTCTCTGGGCCCATATGCATCTCACCCCTCAGCGTGAAAATTATGCCTCAAAACTGTGGCGGCGATTCAAACTGAATCCAGTTTTACACCTTTCAAACAGAAAAGTTCTCATTTGTTTGTCTTCATCGCTCTGAGTTTGTAAAACAGCACCACATTGATTCCCGTTCATTATGAGGGTAATTTATTTGCCACTGATCTACTTAAAAAACACATTAACATGAAGTGCACAGAGGGTTTGAGCCTTGTGGTAAAGCTGTAATGCCTGTGTTTCCTGGCGACAGTGCAGAAACAATCACTCGGGCCACATTAAACAGAAAGACCCATCTGCAATAAACAGGGCAATGAAAGCTTCACATATGTAGAGGGGATGTGCGGTAAAGCGGGATGCGTGCAAAGTTGCAAGCATACCTTCACAGGGAAAAACACTGCCTTTATTCCCTTTAAATTCCCAATGAAATGGAAGTTAGGACACCTTTAGCTTCTGTACCGTGAGTACTCCCCAGTCAAACAGAATAATTGAGCAGCGTATAGTTATGAGAGGGATTTAAAGCAAATACTTTGCATTTGATTGGACTGCTATAAAGTGGGCGGGCTTTGAATGTATCATGATGCGGGGCTTCAGGCTCCACACCACACACCTCTGGTCGTTAAAGTTACAGATTGACCGATGGACAGATGTTAAGATATTAGTGTTTGAAATTGGTTGGTACTAACTATAAACACATGTCAGATTTTGTTTTGCAGGAAGGTGATTTGATATAAAAATACGAAGAATTGATTTTTTTTAGCATATTTTGTCATGCTTTTTTGCACATGTTGCGATACAGGTGCACAGTGTGAAATGCTGTGAACTAAAAGGGTTAAAAAGACATTTTTTATTTCATCTCAGCTTTAGTAGTAGAGTTCTGTGTTTACCTTAAATTGACACCCAAATGTGGCCCATACTCCTTTAAAGCTGCTCTAATACATATTTTTATATCAGTAATGGATGAAATGACTGTGTCATGTGAAAGGCGTACCTTGCAATGACAAATCCACAAAATATTATCTTTGCAGTTGGGTAAATTGCTTAATTTGTCATCTATTTATCACTTTATTCACAGACATTCAGTCTACTGTATATCAACCCAGTTACAGGGGTTTGTTTTGTCTGTCTCTCTTTATCTAAAGTCAGCAATGCTGTTGATGTTGTTCATATCTGAGTATGTTCATACTCAGACGATTGGGACTAAATCCACTTAATGCTCAACGCTCTTTTATTCATGATGTCTTCTGGCCGCAGAAACGCAGACTGAACTTTCTTTGTTTCTTTGCCCCCCGGAGAAGTTTCCGTCACCACCTGCCAACAAGCAGCAGTTACTGGTTAACACAAACTAGTGTGTGTGTGTGTGTGTGTGTGTGTGTGTGTGTGTGTGTGTGTGGATGCAGGGAGTCCATGAATCTAAAGGTGTAACAGACGACTACCTTCGTCTGGAGTCTCTCATCCAGAAGGTGGTTTCTCCCTACCTCGGGACTCATGGGTTGTATTCCAGAGACGATTCGTCCAATTTGCACTGCTCATCCTGCCTATTAGGTAAGTGTGTGTTTGTGTGCGTGTGTGTGTACAGATAATGTACAATGGAAGTGCTTTTAAAGGTCGATCCCTTACAGATGCAGCCACCTACAATTTCCCCTCCCAGCCGACTGCCAGCTGGCTGCCAGTCAGTTCCCAGCTAGCTCCAAGCCAATTTCCAGAACCTTGGAGTCTGTCCCCCGTCCTGTTTCCTGACAGGAAATTCATTCAGTTACAGGATGTCACCATGAGATGGTGCGTAGGGGTGGGAAGTACCACAAAATTTGATTTTCGATCTGATACAAGGTAATACAGGGCCAGAACTGCCGGTATTGAAACAGATACCAATACTTTTTATAATTAAAAGCAGTTTAAGTACTTTCACGTTGCTTTCCACTATTAATTACTTATCACATGCATGTTAAAACACAGGACACCTTAGGCAACTAACAAAAATATCTTTTATTAATGTCTTTTTAATGTAAATTGAAAGTGCAAACATGAAAAAGTAGCTAATAGCTCCAAACATGCTCCTCTTTCTTCAGCCATTATGTATGGCTGTATGTGTGTCATATATATGTATGTCAGAGTAACTTGTCAGGGTGAGCGCCGGTACACAGCAGACGGTACAATAGAATATTGTTTGCACTGACAGTTCTTCTCTTTGATGAAATATAAATGATATATACAGTATATATAAATCCTATTGGCACTATAATAGATCTTCAAAAGGAGACTTAAGTACCGGTAGCAGCAGTATTTTAGGATCAATCCAACCACCCCTAATGGTGCTTCCTTCGCATTCACACATAAACCAACTGAAGACTGATGGGTTTTTTGTTGTTTAATGTCATGGTTTGCCTGTATGTTTCTTAGACTTACAGTTTATCTTTTCTTGTACTTGTATTCTGTGGTATTTTGGGGGTGTTTTCAATTATAAACTGTTCAAAATTCTGAAGCAGTCTTTCTCTTCTTCTCCCTCTCTCTCCAGAAAAACGTTTGCAGCGCTCCTGGCCCTCCAAACAAAGCAGCTCCCCCGTCAACAAGAACCCAGTGGTACGCTCCAAGAGCTATAACGTTCCCATGCTGACCCCCGTGGTGGAGTATGACGTCGACTCCTCCACGGGAGGCAGCACAGGTATCAGACGACACTCCGTCTCCGAGATGACCTCCTGCTTGGAGGAGAGCAGCTCTTTGGCTGAATCTACGACCACTGCCACCAACAACACCAGCACATCCAGCCTCGCCAACCACTCTCCAGCCTCCACAGCCTCTGCTGCACTTTCAGGTACGACTACGGTTGGTAGGTGTCACATTGCAATGTATTAAATACAAACACAAAATGGTTCTTGGCTTTTCATTCATTCATTCATTCATCGTCAACCGCTTATCCCATTAGGGGTCGCGGGGGGCTGGAGCCGATCCCAGCTAGCATTGGGCGAAGGCGGGGTACACCCTGGACAGGTCGCCAGTCCATCGCAGGGCACATAGAGACAGACAACATATAGACAGACAACCATTCACGCTCACATTCACACCTACGGGCAATTTAGAGTCATCGGTTCTTGGCTTTTTTTACACCAAAAATATCTGCTGCTGTTACCAACGTACAAAGCACTAATGTTATTGTACTCTCCACAGAAAAGACTAAAATCAGGCAGGTTATCAATAAGGGACCCTGAGAGTTGTGATCACATTTACACTGATGATAAAATTTGTCTCTAAAGCTTCTATTGTCCTCTACACAGACACTGTGACCTCCAGCCAGGACCCCCAGTCCAGAGACGCTGACAGCCCTGCAGGTCTCCACCCTCTCCAGGCAGAGCATCACTCCCCCTGCATCCTCCCAGAGCCTTCCCCAGGCGAGGACATGCACTGCACAGGCTCGCTGGTGTCAGACTCTCCCGCTTCCTCCAGAGTTCTGGCTCAAGACACGAGCTCCGGTCCAAGTCCTTCGTCCAGTCCAGAGATCATGACGGACCACGTCCTGGAGTCCTTGGACTCGGAGCCGGAGCACGACGGCATCTTTCTGGACTTTTCACGACGCTGTCCTGGAGGGTTGGACACACAGCAGAGACAGCAGATACATGCTGATGTAGGGACGTGTGCAAACAATGCTGAGCCATGACCACATTCCTCTCACCCTGTGACACTTCCTGCTGTTTTAAGGAGAATCGAGACCATCAGGGATCCTTTCAAACTAAATTATTTTTTTAGAAGATGAAGTCACCCATTCCCACAAACAAGTCTAACCTCATGCTGGTAAAAATATCACATTTCTCTTCAAGAGTAGGGCTATTAAATAACTCAAATTCAAACTTGCTTTAACAGTTCATATGTAAAATAAACTCTCCAGTTTGACCAGTGATGCTTCTATATTGCTGGATGCACTTAAACTTATTTTATTAATTGCTGATTAAAATTTGAATTTGTACACTAAATCTAAAGAATAGAAATGGTTCTAATGCATCTCAAATCTTTCAGTTTTAGGCCACATTACAGACTTCACATCTTGTTGTTTTCTGCAGCTTTGGTGTGTGATCCATTTTTCCTGGTACCACCAAAATAAAAGCAGGTCCCAGAGTAGCTTTTAAGTACAGATTCAGGCTCATGGAAAATAATAACATAGTAGTTTACAGATACAGCTACTTTTAGATGAGCTATTTTCTTCAAGGTGGGCTAGTGGAAAATTAAACCCTTTAAATGACGATGAATTCAGTCTCTGCAGCTTCCAGAGAGGATAACAGCCTTCTACCAAACCTTGATTTGGTTGTATTCAACTGTTTTCAAAGGCTTGGACCTTGTCCTGCCATCTCCTGTCACATCTAAATCTTCAGTCAAGTAAATATTAGGGGACTTTTTTTTTTAATCAAAATCTAACTAAACTGATTGTGTTGATGAATGCCTTTGTTAGGGGACCACAGTGCAGTTTTAATTACATTATAATTTCAGATGATACTCAAAGACAATATTTTCACAGACGGGTACATACATGGCCTCTCCCACTGCTGACTTGCAGACTTGAGGTATTTTTTATTCAGAGACTAACATTGTATCTCAGCTCTTCTCTCATCATATTGGTGTCCACTTAAAATAGCATCGAGCGATGTGTTAAGACTATCGTGCAACTCCCCCCAAGTCTGTCTAGACAGGGTCACACAACTTGAGATCTGAGTTTTCTTTGTTTACGCATCTTGGAGAAATTCACAAACAACTTTCTGAATGAATACAGTCTCCAAAGAAATCGGACAAATCATCAGTCTCTAAACAATGAGATCATCGTAGTTTAGCAAATCCTAAATGTGCCAAAAGCATCCTCTCATCACTGAGTGTTAATGACATAATTAACCTCCCAACAGCACAACTGCAATATTTAGATATTTTTGTTTGAATACAGATATTACAATTTATATTTTGGATGGAGGCTACTTTAACTTTGTTAAAACATCCCAAAACTTTGATTTAAACCAATAATATGAGGTACTATTTTTGATAGGTCCATATTTTTTATGCAGACACTGCCATCTTGTGTCACAGTGCAAGGTGTGTATTATATTTTCCTTGCATTCAGGTAAGTGCTGCAATTATGATGGAGTAATAGGGCCATGTTGAGGAAAAAGAGAATCTGAGATTTTGAGAAAAGAGTCATATTAGTAATATTATGAGAATAAAGCCTTAATTTTGTGAGAAAAAAAGTTGTAATATCATGAGAATGAACTCATAATATTACGAGAAAAATGTCATAATATTATGAGAATAAAGTCACAAGTTTCCGAGAAAAAGTCATAATAAATATAATAATAATAATAATAATCAGTATACTAAATAATAAAAGTCATAGTATTATGAGAATAAAAAAAATTATAAAATATTTTAAGTGTTATTTTAGAGGACAAATAGAGCAGTGTGTCCTCTGGGAAAATGAGGAATGTGGAGCATCATGTGAAGTTATACTTTAGTTAGTATATCACAAATAAAATATGAAATATATTTTGGTACATCAGCAGGACAATATCATAATACATATCAGAGCCTTGAAACGATTGTGCAAGAAACTGCATTTATTCTTCACAGATCTGGAGGAAATTGTCTATTTTGTGGATGAAGACATTTTTCGTGTAAAGTTATGGCTTTATTATCTTAATATTACGACTTCATTCTCATTGTATTATGACTTTTTTTCTGGCAATATATTGACTTTACTGTCGAAATCTTGGATTTTTTTCCCCTCAATGTGGCTCTTGTACTCGCTCATGCTGTAATCGTAGTGTGCAGCACAAAGATGGGGAAAGGGGAATAGCAGAATAGCCCTTTAATAACCTGGCAGGCAGGAAGGGGAGGAGTCAATCAGACACACCTGAGAGCAGGAGGAAGGTGGAGCATTAACGAGACGATACGCTACGGAGGAGAACGGAGAACAAGTATTTACAAGACTTTAACCAGTTTATATGTGTCCGCTCAAAGAAAAGTACAGCAGTAAATAATATATAGGATGTAAAGACGTTGTGAGGCAGTTGTTTCAAGAAGCGGTTGGAGTTTGTGACGCCTTTGCTGAGCCGCCATGCGCTGCTGGTTGGACGCTGATCACCGGAGCGGGTATGAGTTCATTTTATTATCTTCCTTCAGGGCCTCTCGTTTACTCTGCCTTGGTTTGGTGTGCATTGATAATCACATTCATAATTTGACGTGTTTTTTTCTGTGATTTAGCCTCGTTTATTGACCGGAATAAGCGACATTTGAGGTGGGCGCCATTGTTGTCGGTGCCAACACTGGGCGCAGATGTACAGGCCTGTAGGGCAACAGAGGGTGGAGCATGACGTTAGGTATTTGTTTAATTACGTTTTCTGCCAACGGATTTTACATGCTGTTTGTGCAGGTTTATGGTTAGTGTCCAGTCTGGCAGGTATAGACAGGATGTAATATTTAACTCAGTGAGTCAAACTTTTTAAAATCACTTTTTTTTTTTACACAGTGACGTCACGCTGTACCGACGTCAAGCTGTACGGACGTCACGCTGTACTACGTCACTGCCCTCTAAAATGCGTGGCTTTGTCCGAAATCGCATACTATGGACTACATACTCAATACTGTTCAACATACGTTTGTGTATAAACAGCAGTATGTACTAGAGCTGCAATTGTGATTACTTTTACCGATATTGCAGTTGCGATATGAGTTGTGATATTAGAGGGTATTCTCGTTTCCATTGACAGCTGCATTAAAAATGATTTTCATGTGATTTTTTTGGGGAATCTGTGCCAATCATATGCTTTCGATAGTGTGTAGGCGAGGACAATAATTGATTTAAAATGGTATTTTGACAAACAATTCACCGTTAACAAATATTGCAATTTCCTTGTCAACCTGCGATTTGGAAATTGCAGTAGGCCATATTGCGATTTCGATACAATTTTGATTAATTATGCAGCCTTAGTATGTATCTTTTCTATGCTGCCACTTCCTGAGAGCCTCCATGCTGGCTGCAGACCATGGTAACCTGTGACCTAAACAAATTAATTAAAAAATATATGTATTATGTTAGCGAAGTGAAATCCTACTTACTTATTTAATCATACTTACAGTTAAATTGTAGAAAAATAAAGAGTTGTCTGTCGACGTCTGTATGTCGTCCCTACCGTGTTGCATTGTGGGATATTTATTGCAGTAGTGTCCAGCGCTGCATACTGTAATATTTCAAGAAAAACAGCAGGCAATTTGCGTGCTCGTGGTTCTTTATTACGGTTTCGGACATACTAAAATACCTCATACTGTTTTAGCATACTAAATAGCATGTTTTTATGGAATTTTGGATGCAACCTTATCAGCGTTTGCACCTTCAATAATTGTGACGCTGCCTCAAAATACCTGTATGTGTGTGAAACAGTTGCTTATTTCCAAGTCAGGTTATGAGAAAATTTTCCATCCTAAACAAAATGTTTTTTTTTTTTTTTTTTGCAAAATGTCTTAAACGTCTGTGACAGTCATTAATCACAAGTGCATTCATAAAGTATGTTTCAGTCACTAACTCAGGTAGTGTTAATACAACATACCAACCAAGAAGAAATGCCAGTATGCAATATTTTTTAATTAGGAAGTCTAATAGAAAAAAATCAAAATGCAAAATGAGAAGACTAGAATAATATTTTAATGTAAAATCATGACTTAAGGTAATTGTAGCTGCCTATCAGGCTTATTTAAAATATTACCACTTGGGGGTGCCAAAGTTGCAAACTTTTATTTTTATTAGAATATTATAGTGGTTCTCTGAAGCAAATACATCTGTTGACTTCCACTAAGGAGAAAAATGTGTTAGTGTTGTGGTTCAAGAGCATCAAAAATGTCTGAATTCATGAGGCTGAATCCAGCTCAGCTTCTGCCTACATCTGACTTTCTATTAGCATACAGTGGTTGGCGATTTGGCCAGAGTACATTCAGAAAAACAATACCTTGTATTGTGTCATTAGCCAGCACCAATCACTACTCTGAATAATGTTTTAATAGTTTTCTCTGGTATGCTACAGCTCACAGGAACCGTGTCAACATAAAGCTGCATCACACTGTCTCCAGTCCAGCTTCATACTGACATACGCACCCAATTTATCAGATTTTTTTTTTTTAATGAAGTGACAGTATTGTAGAACATTGTATTTTCCTAACATATGCATTTAAAACTTTAATGACTGAAATTCATCCAAGTATGATAAACAATATGTTATACACTTATGTTACAGAGACATGGTCCACAACGCACGACGGAGAGGATCAGTCAAAGACGTCTCCTTCCTGTGAAGCTTTAAGGTAAGAAGACCAAAGAAAAAGTAAGAATTAGCATTTATTTTTGAGTGTTTATCACTGACATTTGTCATTTCGCCTCTAACTTGGTAACTCTACCAAGCCCTGAAATTTTTCAAGATTCAATACTATGACCTGCTTTTCATGAAATTTTCCGGCATAATATAATTTGTCTTTTTAAAATCATAACATTGTTTAACATACTATAATATGACTGTGAACATGAAATTTTTCAAGATTCAATACTATGACCTGTTTTTCCTGAAATTTTTCGACATACTATACTATGACTTTTTTTCTTGAAATTTTTCAATATAATATAATTTGTATTTTTTTAATCATAATATTGTTTAACATACTATAATATGACTGTTAACATGAAATTTTTCAAGATTCAATACTATGACCTGTTTTTCATGAAATTTTTCAACAAATAAAAATTTCTTTTTTAAATCATAATATTGTTTAACATACTATAATATGACTGTTAACATGAAGTTTCAAGATTCAATACTATGACCTGTTTTTCTTGAAATTTTTCGACATACTATACTATGACTTTTTTTCATGAAATTTTTCAACAAATAAAAATTTCTTTTTTAAATCATAATATTGTTTAACATATGACTGTTCACATGAAGTTTTCAAGATTCAATACTATGAACTGTTTTTCATGAAATTTTTCGACATACTGACTTTTTCATGAAATTTTTCAAGATAATATAATTTGTATTTTGTTATAATATTTTTTAACATACTATAATATGACTGTTAACATGAAGTTTTTCAAGATTCAGTACTATGACCTGTTTTTCATTAAATTTTTCGACATACTATACTATGACTTGACTTTTTTTCAGGAAATTTTTCAAGATAAAATAAGAGAAGATATTCCTTTATTAGTCCCACAGTGGAGAAATTCACATATTACAGCAGCAAAGTGGATAGTGCAATAAACAAGAAGCATAGATTTAAAACAGTATTAATACAAATAAAATAAAATAATATATACATAATAGAAAAGTAAAGCTAAAAATATGCCAGCATATCAATAAATAATTGTCCAGTTACTATAATTTGAGCAGATCATATGATTGCACATATGTGTTTGTTATTGCTCTTGTGTCCGGTGAGTTTGTTGTGAATGTGACTGTGATTGTAGTCTACTGGGAGCAGTGCTGGTTGTGGAGTCTAACAGCTGCAGGCAGGAAGGACCTTCTGTAACGCTCCTTCGTACACTTAGGGTGTAGCAGCCTGTCACTGAAGGAGCTCTCCAGAGCTCTGATGGTGTCTCTCATGGGGTGGGAGTCCTTCTCCATCATGGATGACAGCTTAGCCGTCATCCTCCTCTCTCCCACCACCTGCACTGAGTCCAGAGAGCATCCCAGGACAGAGCTGGCCCTTTTGATGATCTTATCCAGCCTCTTCCTGTCTGCAGCTGTGATGCTGCTGCCCCAGCAAACCACTCCATAAAATATGGCTGATGCCACGACGGTGTCATAAAATGTTTTCAGTAGTGTCCCCTGCACTCCAAAAGACCTCAGTCTCCTGAGCAGATACAGCCTGCTCTGGCCTTTCTTATGGAGTGCAGAGGAATTTGTAGTCCAGTCCAGTTTATTGTTCAGGTGAACACCCAGGTATTTATAAGATGTCACCATCTCAATGTCTGATCCCTGGATGTTCACCGGTGTTGGAGGGGGATGAGTTTGCCCCATCGTTACTCCCCATCGTCCCCATCAGTGATGAGGCCGACGATAGCAGAGTCATCAGAGAACTTCTGCAGGTGACAGGTTGGTGAATTGTAGGAGAAGTCTGCAGTGTAGAGCGTGAAGAGGAACGGAGCCAGAACCATTCCCTGCGGGGCCCCCACACTGCAGACCACCGTGTCGGAGGTGAAATCCCGTGTCCTCGCATACTGTGGGCAGTTTGTGAGGTAGTCCAGTATCCAGGATGTTAGATGGTTATCTACCCCTGCAGTCTCCAGTTTGTCCCCCAGAAGTGTCGGCTGGATGGTGTTGAAAGCACTGGAGAAATCAAAGAACATGATCCTCACAGTGCTCCCAGGTTTCTCCAGGTGAGACAGAGCTCGGTCCAACAGGAAGATAACGGCATCGTCCACCCCAATGCCAGGTTGGTAGGCAAACTGTAGTGGGTCCATGGATGGACTCACCACAGGGCGGAGATGTTGGAGGACCAGGCGCTCCAGGGCCTTCATCAGGTGGGATGTTAATGCCAGAAGCTGCTGGGGTCCTTGGGGTGTGGGGTCTTGGGCACAGGTACTACGGAGGATGTCTTCCATAGTTGTGGTACCTTCCCAGCCTGGGATGGGTCTGCTGATGGTAGAGCTGGAGCCGTAGGTGGAGCTGTAGGTGTCGATGGAGGTGTTGGTGTCAGGGGGGGGGGGGGCTGGTGTTGAGCTGAAGGAGGTGAAGGAGCAGGAGGGGCACTGGTATTGAAGTGGCAGATGAAGGGGGTTGCAGCAGGGTGGACTGGGCTGGGGGAGGGGCAGGTGACTCATCAAACCTGTTAAAGTAATGGTTCAAATCATTCACCCACTTTAGGTCTCCAACAGCCTTTGAGTCTGGTTTCTTGTGGACTGAGATGGTTTTTAGGCCTTTCCAGACTCCACTGATGTTGTTCTGCTGCAGTTGCTCCTCCAACTTCCTCCTGTAGCTGTTCTTCCCCTCCCTGATTTTCTGATTTTTCTCCTTAGCTCCCTATATATACACACACTCCTGATCAAAATCTTTAGACCAGTTAAAAAATTGCAAGAATTTACGTTTTGCACTGTTGTATCTTAAGAAGGTTCTAAGTAGAGTTTCAAAATGCAAAAAGAAGAAATGAGAGCAAGAGACTAAATGTTTTGAGCAGGCAATTTATTGAAAAGAACAATTTAACTGAAATAGGCTGTTCATCAGCTGATCAAAAGTTTAAGACCCCTGCACAACCTGGAGCTCCATTGTTCCATTGAAGGAAAAAGCACCCCAGATCATGATGGCGCCCCCTCCGCTGTGCCGTGTTGAAAAAATCTCAGGTGGCATCTCCTTGTCATGCCAGTAGCGTTGGAAGCCATCAGGACCATCAAGGTTAAATTTTTTCTCATCAGAGAATAAAACTTTCTTCCAACTTTGAACGTCCCATGTTTGGTGCTCCCTTGCAAAGGCCAAACGGGCACTTTTGTGGCGTTGAAGGAGACGTGGCCTTTGAAGACGTTTTTTGTTTTTGAAGCCGTTCCTTTGCAGATGCCGTCTGATGGTTATTGGGCTGCAGTCAGCACCAGTAATGGCCTTAATTTGGGATGAGGATCGTCCCGTGTCTTTACGGACAGCCGTTCGGATCCTCCGGCTCAGTGCCGGTGAGATTTTTTTGGGTCTACCACTTGATTTTTTTGTTCCATAAACCTCAGGATCTTTTAAGAAATGCAAAATGACTGTCTTACTGCGTCCAACCTCAGCAGCGATGGCACGCTGTGAGAGGCCTTGTCTATGCAGCTCAACAATCCTGCCACGTTCGAAGGCAGTGAGTTTTTTTGCTTTTCCCATCAAGAGGTCTTGACAGTGTGATTACTTGACAGAAAATGACATGGAATCCAAATTTTTGCACAGATTTGGGCTTTTAAAGGATGTGGTCTTAAACTTTTGATCAGCTGATGAACAGCCTATTTCAGTTAAATTGTTCTTTTCAATAAATTGCCTGCTCAAAACATTTGGTCTCTTGTTCCCATTTCTTCTTTTTGCATTTTGAAACTCTACTTAGAACCTTCTAACTTAAGATACAACAGTGCAAAATGCAGATTCTTGCAATTTTTTAACTGGTCTTAAGATTTTGATCAGGAGTGTATATATACTCGTATTGTGTATATACACGTGTAGTATATATATATATATATATATATATATATATATATATATATATATATATATATATATATATATATATATATATATATGTATGTATATATATATATATATATATATATATATATATATATATATATATATATAAGATAAGATAAGATGAACCTTTATTAATCCCCGGAGGGAAATTCGGGTGTCATAGCAGCATCAACAACAACAGTACAGATAAATATAGTACAGTAAAAAGTAAAAGAGAAGGTGCAGTGAATGAAATAAGGTGCAATGAAGATAGTTGACAATAAAAATAAATCAGTAACAGTAATAAGTAAAGTGCAGCAGGTGGTGAGTATTGTATATGCACAGCATATGTATATGTAATTATATAATTATATGTAATATATACATTTGGAATAAATACGGAGCAGATGATCAGTCACATGGGGGTCAGACCTATATATATATATATATATATATATATATATTAGTGCTGTCAGGCGATTAAAAAAATTAATCTAATTAATTACAGGATTTGTAATTAATTAATCTAATTAATCGCATTTTAATCTCATACCTGCTAAAGGCCCCCAAATAAAGAATTTGAATTCTAGGACATTACAAAATTGTAGTGCATGACTAATCAATAGAATACACCAAGAAGAGAAGATTTGAAATCCACATTTTTATTGGTTAAGTGTGCTTTATAAATGAAATTCAAAAGAAAAAAGGTCAAGCGCATCAGCAAACCAATTAGGCCAGGTGCATTTCTCAAAAATGCAATACAAATACAGTTAAATAAAATAAATAACATTCAGAAATAAAATAAGGCTGAGTCTCAAATAGGCACAAAGCAGACTCTCAATCAAAATGAATACTAAACTGACTCAATACAGCAATTCAAAATGAATAGTTTCACATCCTCTAAATAAGCAACATCAATAGCAAGATGCCAACAGCATTTCCTTTAAAAGGGTCAGCTAACGTTACAGGAACTGACAACAGACAACTCTATGTGTCCTTGAGCCAGTTGCTCAGACAAACAAGCTTGTTTACATTGCGTTAGTGTGAGGCTGCCTCTTCTTTTCAATGATGTTACCTGCAGTGAAAAGAGTCTCTCACATGGCCCAGACGTGGCAGCGGTAGCCAGGTAGGAGGAGAGGACAGCTGTTCATAAGCTCCTGCGTGAGCTGCCCACCACTCCAGTGGACACTCATGCATTCCAATGCACGGCTCAGCTTTGTAGCGGGCTAGAGGCCCCTGCTCCTCCTTGTCCAAGTCCGAGTCTGAGTGAAAGGTCCGAGTGGGCTTGCCTCGCTCTCCTGTGTCGCGTGCATCTCTGTTGTCAGTCACCCTGCTTTTGACTAGTGGCGCAGGTACGAAGTGACGCCACTGCAGCCTACGGGTCACTCAATGGCCAAATTAATTGCGTTAATTTTTATAGCACGTTAATTTGCAGCGTAATTAATTAATCTAATTAACGCGTTAAACTGACAGCCCTAATATATATGTACATATATACGTATATATATATATATATATATATATATATATATATAACGTATATATATATATATATATATACACTGTATATATATATACATATATATATAAATGTGATATATATTATATATATATATATTATATATATATAAATGTGTATATATATATATGTATATATATATATACGTATATATATATAAATGTGTATATATATACGTATATATATACCGTATTTATTATATATATACGTATATATATACACGATAATGTATATATATATACGTATATATATACGTATGTGTATATATACGTATATATATATACGTGATGTATATATATATAAACGTATATACGCAATATATATATATATATATACATGTATGTACGCATATATATATATATACACGAAATACTTCTTTCCACCATAGAATCATTTTACACGCTATAATACGACCGTTTTTATGTTTTTTTTCAACATCTAAAAAATTTGACGTTTTCATCAAAATTTCACGTACTATACTATCCTTTTTTTTAATAAAATTTTCCAACATTTCACAAATGACTTCTTTCCACTGTAGAATCATTTTACACGCTATAATACACCGTTTCCATTTTTTTTTTACATCTAAAAATTTATGTTTTCATCAAAAAATTTCAACATACTATACTGACGTTTTTTTGAAAAATTTTCAAACATTTCACGAAATAACCTCTTTCCACCATAGAATCATTATACATACTATAATACAACCGTTTTCACGTTTTCTTTTCAACTTTAAAAATTTCACATACTATACTGTGGCCGTTTTTTTTAAAATTTTCCAACATTTCACGAAATACTTTTGTTAACCATAGAATCATTCTACATCTATAATATGACCGTTTTCATTTTTTTTTTCAACATCAAAAATTTCTTTTCATCGAAAATTTCACGACTATACTATGCCGTTTTTTTAATTAAATTTTCCAACATTTCACGAAATGACTTCTTTCCACTGGAGAATCATTTTACACGCTATAATACGACCGTTTCCATGTTTTTTTTATCATCTAAAGAATTTGACGTTTTCATGAAAAATTTCGACATGCTATATTCTGACGTTTTTTTTGCAAAATTTTCCAACATTTCACGAAATGACTTCTTTCCACCGTAAAATCATTTTACACGCTATAATACAAGCGTTTCCATGTTTTTTCGACATCTAAAGAATTTGAGGTTTTCATAGAAAAATTTCGACATACTATACTATGATGTTTTTTTGTAAAATTGTACATTTCACAAAATGACTTCTTTCCACCGTAGAATCATTTTACACGCTATAATATGACCGTTTTCATGTTTTTTTTCAATATTTAAAAAATTTGACGTTTTTATCGAAAAATTTCGACATACTATACTATGTTTTTTTTGTAAAATTTTACAATATTTAACAAAATGACTTCTTTCCACCATAGAATCATTTTACACTCTATAATACGACCGTCTCCATTGTTTTTTTCAACATCTAAAAAATTTGACGTTTTCATCGAAAAATTTCGAAATACTATACTGACGTTTTTTTGTAAAATTTTACAACATTTCACGAAATGACTTCTTTCCACCATAGAATCATTTTACACGCTATAATACGACCGTTTCCATGGATGTTTTTCGACATCTAAAATATTTGATGTTTTCATCTAAAAATTTCGACATACTATACTATGACGTTTTTTTGTAAAATTTTACAACATTTCACGAAATGACTTCTTTCCACCGTAGAATCATTTTACACGCTATAATATGACCGTTTTCATGTTTTTTTTTCAATATTTAAAAAATTTGACGTTTTTATCAAAAAATTTCGACATACTATACTATGACGTTTTTTTTGTAAAATTTTACAATATTTAACAAAATGACTTCTTTCCACTGTAGAATCATTTTACACTCTATAATACGACCGTTTCCATGTTTTTTTTCAACATCTGAAAAATTTGACGTTTTCATCAAAAAATTTCAACATACTATACTATGACTTTTTTTTGCAAAATTTTCGAACATTTCACGAAATGACTTCTTTCCACCATAGAATCATTTTCCATCATATAATACAACCTTTTCCATGTTATTTTTCAACATCTAAAAAATTTGACGTTTTCATCGAAAAATTTCGACATACTGTACTATGACGTTTTTTTGTAAAATTTTACATTTCACAAAATGACTTCTTTTCACCATAGAATCATTTTACACTCTATAATACGACCGTTTTCATGTTTTTTTTAATCAATTTTTAAAAAATTTAACGTTTTCATCGAAAAATTTCGACATACTATACTATGACTTTTTTTGTAAAATTTAACATTTCACGAAATGACTTCTTTCCACCATAGAATCATTTTCCATCATATAATACGACCTTTTCCATGGTTTTTTTTCAACATTCTAAAAATTTGTCGTTTTTATAGAAAAATTTCCACATACTATACAATGACGTTTTTTTGTAAAGTTTTATTATATTTCATGAAATGACTTCTTTCCACCATAGAATCATTTTACACGCTATGATACGACCATTTCCATGGTTTTTTTCAACATCTAAAAAATTTGACGTTGTCATCGAAAAATTTCAACATACTATACTATGACGTTTTTTTTTTTTTTGAAAAATTTCTAACATTTCACGAAATGACTTCTTTCCACCATAGAATCATTTTCCATCATATAATACGACCTTTTCCATGGTTTTTTTTCAACATCTAAAAAATTTGACGTTTTCATAGAAAAATTTCGACATACTATACTAGGACGTTTTTCTTTTGTAAAATTTTACATTTCACAAAATGACTTCTTTCCAACGTATAATCATTTTACCTGCTATAATACGACCGTTTCCATGGATGTTTTTCGACATCTAAAATATTTGACGTTTTCATTGAAAAATTTCGACAAACTATACTATGATGTTTTTTTGTATTTCTATATATTATATTATATTCTTTATTATATTATATGAAATGACTTATTTCCACCATCGAATTCTTTTACACGCTATAATACGACAGTTTCCATGTTTTTTTTCAACATCTAAAAAATTTGACGTTTTCATAGAAAAATTTCGACATACTATACTATGATGTTTTTTTGTAAAATTTTACATTTCACAAAATGACTTCTTTCCACCATAGAATCATTTTACACGCTATGATACGACCATTTCCATGGTTTTTTTCAACATCTAAAAAATTTGACGTTGTCATCGAAAAATTTCAACATACTATACTATGACGTTTTTTTTTTTTTTTTTGAAAAATTTCTAACATTTCACGAAATGACTTCTTTCCACCATCGAATCATTTTACACGCTATAATACGACCGTCTCTATGGTTTTTTTCAATATCTGAAAAATTTGACGGTTTCATCGAAAAATTTCGACATGCTATACTATGACGTTTTTTTGTAAAATTTTACAATATTTAACAAAATGAGTTCTTTCTACCATAGAATCATTTTACACGCTACAATACGACTGTTTCCATGTTTTTTTTTTCGATATCTAAAATATTTGACGTTTTCATCGAAAAATTTCGACATGCTATACTATGACGTTTTTTTGTAAAATTTTACAATATTTAACAAAATGAGTTCTTTCCACCATAGAATCATTTTACACTCTATAATACGACCGTTTTCATGTTTTTTTTTTCAATTTTTAAAAAATGTAACGTTTTCATCGAAAAATTTCGACATACTATACTATGACTTTTTTTGTAAAATTTAACATTTCACGAAATGACTTCTTTCCACCATAGAATCATTTTCTATCATATAATACGACCTTTTCCATGGTTTTTTTCAACATCTAAAAGATGTAACGTTTTCATTCAAAAATGTCAACATACTATACTATGACGTTTTTTTTGTAAAATTTTACAATATTTAACAAAATGAATTCCACCGTAGAATCGTTTTACACTCTATAATACCACCGTTTTCATGTTTTCTTTCGATATTTAAAAAATTTGACGTTTTCATTGAAAAATTTCTACATACTATACTGTAATGTTTTTTTGTAAAATTTTACATTTCACAAAATGACTTCTTTCCACCATAGAATCATTTCACACGCTAAAATATGACCGTTTCCATGTTTTTTTCAACATCCAAAAAATTTGACGTTTTTATAGAAAAATTTCCACATACTATACAATGACGTTTTTTGTAAAGTTTTATAATATTTCATGAAATCACTTATTTACACCATCGAATCCTTTTACACGCTATAGTACGACCGTTTCCATGTTTTTTTTCAACATCTAAAAAATTTGACGTTTCATAGAAAAATTTCAACATACTATACTATGTTTTTTTTTTTTTTAAAAATTTCTAACATTTCACGAAATGACTTCTTTCCACCATCGAATCATTTTATACGCTATAATACGACCCTTTCCATGGTTTTTTTTCAACATCTAAAAAATTTGACGTTTTCATCGAAAAATTTCGACATACTATACTAGGACGTTTTTCTTTTGTAAAATTTTACAATATTTAACAAAATGAGGTCTTTCCACCATAGAATCATTTTACACACTGTAATATGACCGTTTCCATGGTTTTTTTTAACATCTAAAAAATTTGACGTTTTCATCGAAAAATTTCGACATACTATACTATGACGTTTTTTTGTAAAATTTTACATTTCACAAAATGACTTCTTTCCACCATAGAATCATTTTACACGCTATAATACGACCGTTTCCATGGTTTTTTTCAACATCCAAAAAATTTGACGTTTTTATAGAAAAATTTCCACATACTATAAAATGACGTTTTTTTGTAAAGTTTTATTACATTTCATGAAATGACTTATTTCCACCATCGAATTCTTTTACACGCTATAATACGACCATTTCCATGTTTTTTTTTCAACATCTAAAAAATTTGACGTTTTCATCAAAACATTTCTACATACTATACTATGACGTTTTTTTGTAAAATTTTACCATATTTAACAAAATGACTTCTTTCCACCGTAGAATCATTGTACACGCTATAATATGACCGTTTCCATGTTTTTTTTCAACATCCTAAAAATTTGTCGTTTTTATAGAAAAATTTCCACATACTATACAATGACGTTTTTTTTGTAAAGTTTTGTTACATTTCATGAAATGACTTATTTCCACCATCGAATTCTTTTACACGCTATAATACGACCGTTTCCATGTTTTTTTTCAACATCTACAAAATTTGACGTTTTCATAGAAAAATTTCGACATACTATACTATGATGTTTTTTTGTAAAATTTTACATTTCACGAAATGACTTCTTTCCACCATCGAATCATTTTACACGCTATAATACGACCGTCTCTATGGTTTTTTTCAATATCTGAAAAATTTGACGGTTTCATCGAAAAATTTCGACATGCTATACTATGACGTTTTTTTGTAAAATTTTACAATATTTAACAAAATGAGTTCTTTCTACCATAGAATCATTTTACACGCTACAATATGACTGTTTCCATGTTTTTTTTTCGATATCTAAAATATTTGACGTTTTCATCGAAAAATTTCGACATGCTATACTATGACGTTTTTTTGTAAAATTTTACAATATTTAACAAAATGAGTTCTTTCCACCATAGAATCATTCTACACATTCTACATTCATCATTCTACACTCTATAATACGACCGTTTTCATGTTTTTTTCCAATATTTAAAAAATTTGACGTTTTTATTAAAAAATTTCGACATAGTATACTATGACGTTTTTTTGTAAAATTTTACCATATTTAACAAAATGAGCTTCTTTCCACCATAGAATCATTTTTCATCATATAATACAACCTTTTCCATGGTTTTTTTCAACATCTAAAAAATTTGACGTTTTCATCGAAAAATTTCGACATACTATACTATGACGTTTTTTTGTAAAATTTTACATTTCACAAAATGACTTCTTTCCACCATAGAATCATTTTACACGCTATAATACGACCGTTTCCATGGTTTTTTTCAACATCCAAAAAATTTGACGGTTTTATAGAAAAATTTCCACATACTATACAATGACGTTTTTTGTAAAGTTTTATAATATTTCATGAAATGACTTATTTCCACCATCGAATCCTTTTACACGCTATAGTACGACCGTTTCCATGTTTTTTTTTTCAACATCTAAAAAATTTGACGTTTTCATAGAAAAATTTCGACATACTATACTATGACGTTTTTTTGTAAAATTTTACCATATTTAACAAAATGAGCTTCTTTCCACCATAGAATCATTTTTCATCATATAATACAACCTTTTCCATGGTTTTTTTCAACATCTAAAAAATTTGACGTTTTCATCGAAAAATTTCGACATACTATACTATGACGTTTTTTTGTAAAATTTTACATTTCACAAAATGACTTCTTTCCACCATAGAATCATTTTACACGCTATAATACGACCGTTTCCATGGTTTTTTTCAACATCCAAAAAATTTGACGGTTTTATAGAAAAATTTCCACATACTATACAATGACGTTTTTTGTAAAGTTTTATAATATTTCATGAAATGACTTCTTTCCACCATAGAATCATTTTACACGCTATAATATGACCATTTCCATGGTTTTTTTCAACATCTAAAAAATTTGACGTTTTCATCGAAAAATTTCAACATACTATACTATGTTTTTTTTTTTTGAAAAATTTCTAACATTTCACGAAATGACTTCTTTCCACCATCGAATCATTTTACACGCTATAATACGACCGTCTCTATGGTTTTTTTCAATATCTAAAAAATTTGACATTTTCATCGAAAAATTTCGACATAGTATACTATGACCTTTTTTTTGAAAAATTTTACATTTCACGAAATGACTTCTTTCCACCATAGAATCATTTTACACGCTATAATATACCCTTTCCATGTTTTTTTTCAACATCTAAAAAATTTACTTCATAGAAAATTTCGACATACTATACTAGGACGTTTTTCTTTTGTAAAATTTTACAATATTTAACAAAATGAGGTCTTTCCACCATAGAATCATTTTACACGCTATAATACGACCGTCTCTATGGTTTTTTTCAACATCTAAAAAATTTGACGTTTTCATCGAAAAATTTCGACATACTATACTATGACGTTTTTTTGTAAAATTTTACCATATTTAACAAAATGACTTCTTTCCACCGTAGAATCATTGTACACGCTATAATATGACCGTTTCCATGTTTTTTTTCAACATCCTAAAAATTTGTCGTTTTTATAGAAAAATTTCCACATACTATACAATTACGTTTTTTTGTAAAGTTTTGTTACATTTCATGAAATGACTTATTTCCACCATCGAATTCTTTTACACGCTATAATACGACCGTTTCCATGTTTTTTTTCAACATCTACAAAATTTGACGTTTTCATAGAAAAATTTCGACATACTATACTATGATGTTTTTTTGTAAAATTTTACATTTCACGAAATGACTTCTTTCCACCATCGAATCATTTTACACGCTATAATACGACCGTCTCTATGGTTTTTTTCAATATCTGAAAAATTTGACGGTTTCATCGAAAAATTTCGACATGCTATAGTATGATGTTTTTTTGTAAAATTTTACAATATTTAACAAAATGAGTTCTTTCTACCATAGAATCATTTTACACGCTACAATATGACTGTTTCCATGTTTTTTTTCGATATCTAAAATATTTGACGTTTTCATCGAAAAATTTCGACATGCTATACTATGACGTTTTTTTGTAAAATTTTACAATATTTAACAAAATGAGTTCTTTCCACCATAGAATCATTCTACACATTCTACATTCATCATTCTACACTCTATAATACGACCGTTTTCATGTTTTTTTCCAATATTTAAAAAATTTGACGTTTTTATTAAAAAATTTCGACATAGTATACTATGACGTTTTTTTGTAAAATTTTACCATATTTAACAAAATGAGCTTCTTTCCACCATAGAATCATTTTTCATCATATAATACAACCTTTTCCATGGTTTTTTTCAACATCTAAAAAATTTGACGTTTTCATCGAAAAATTTCGACATACTATACTATGACGTTTTTTTGTAAAATTTTACATTTCACAAAATGACTTCTTTCCACCATAGAATCATTTTACACGCTATAATACGACCGTTTCCATGGTTTTTTTCAACATCCAAAAAATTTGACAGTTTTATAGAAAAATTTCCACATACTATACAATGACGTTTTTTGTAAAGTTTTATAATATTTCATGAAATGACTTATTTCCACCATCGAATCCTTTTACACGCTATAGTACGACCGTTTCCATGTTTTTTTTTTCAACATCTAAAAAATTTGACGTTTTCATAGAAAAATTTCGACATACTATACTATGACGTTTTTTTGTAAAATTTTACCATATTTAACAAAATGAGCTTCTTTCCACCATAGAATCATTTTTCATCATATAATACAACCTTTTCCATGGTTTTTTTCAACATCTAAAAAATTTGACGTTTTCATCGAAAAATTTCGACATACTATACTATGACGTTTTTTTGTAAAATTTTACATTTCACAAAATGACTTCTTTCCACCATAGAATCATTTTACACGCTATAATACGACCGTTTCCATGGTTTTTTTCAACATCCAAAAAATTTGACGGTTTTATAGAAAAATTTCCACATACTATACAATGACGTTTTTTGTAAAGTTTTATAATATTTCATGAAATGACTTCTTTCCACCATAGAATCATTTTACACGCTATAATATGACCATTTCCATGGTTTTTTTCAACATCTAAAAAATTTGACGTTTTCATCGAAAAATTTCAACATACTATACTATGTTTTTTTTTTTGAAAAATTTCTAACATTTCACGAAATGACTTCTTTCCACCATCGAATCATTTTACACGCTATAATACGACCGTCTCTATGGTTTTTTTCAATATCTAAAAAATTTGACATTTTCATCGAAAAATTTCGACATAGTATACTATGACCTTTTTTTTTGAAAAATTTTACATTTCACGAAATGACTTCTTTCCACCATGGAATCATTTTACACGCTATAATATGACCCTTTCCATGGTTTTTTTTCAACATCTAAAAAATTTGACGTTTTCATAGAAAAATTTCGACATACTATACTAGGACGTTTTTTTTTTGTAAAATTTTACAATATTTAACAAAATGAGGTCTTTCCACCATAGAATCATTTTACACGCTATAATACGACCGTCTCTATGGTTTTTTTCAACATCTAAAAAATTTGACGTTTTCATCGAAAAATTTCGACATACTATACTATGACGTTTTTTTGTAAAATTTTACCATATTTAACAAAATGACTTCTTTCCACCGTAGAATCATTTTACACGCTATAATATGACCGTTTCCATGTTTTTTTTCAACATCCTAAAAATTTGTCGTTTTTATAGAAAAATTTCCACATACTATACAATTACGTTTTTTTGTAAAGTTTTGTTACATTTCATGAAATGACTTATTTCCACCATCGAATTCTTTTACACGCTATAATACAACCGTTTCCATGTTTTTTTTTCAACATCTACAAAATTTGACGTTTTCATAGAAAAATTTCGACATACTATACTATGATGTTTTTTTGTAAAATTTTACATTTCACGAAATGACTTCTTTCCACCATCGAATCATTTTACACGCTATAATACGACCGTCTCTATGGTTTTTTTCAATATCTGAAAAATTTGACGTTTTCATCAAAAAATTTCGACATAGTATACTATGACGTCTTTTTTGTAAAATTTTACCATATTTAACAAAATGAACTTCTTTCCACCATAGAATCATTTTTCATCATATAATACAACCTTTTCCATGTTTTTTTTCAACATCTAAAAAATTTGACGTTTTCATCGAAAAATTTCGACATACTATACTATGACGTTTTTTTGTAAAATTTTACATTTCACAAAATGACTTCTTTCCACCATAGAATCATTTTACACGCTATAATACGACCGTTTCCATGGTTTTTTTCAACATCCAAAAAATTTGACGGTTTTATAGAAAAATTTCCACATACTATACAATGACGTTTTTTGTAAAGTTTTATAATATTTCATGAAATGACTTATTTCCACCATCGAATCCTTTTACACGCTATAGTACGACCGTTTCCATGTTTTTTTTTTCAACATCTAAAAAATTTGACGTTTTCATAGAAAAATTTCGACATACTATACTATGACGTTTTTTTGTAAAATTTTACCATATTTAACAAAATGAGCTTCTTTCCACCATAGAATCATTTTTCATCATATAATACAACCTTTTCCATGGTTTTTTTCAACATCTAAAAAATTTGACGTTTTCATCGAAAAATTTCGACATACTATACAATGACGTTTTTTGTAAAGTTTTATAATATTTAATGAAATGACTTCTTTCCACCATAGAATCATTTTACACGCTATAATATGACCATTTCCATGGTTTTTTTCAACATCTAAAAAATTTGACGTTTTCATCGAAAAATTTCAACATACTATACTATGTTTTTTTTTTTAAAAATTTCTAACATTTCACGAAATGACTTCTTTCCACCATCGAATCATTTTACACGCTATAATACGACCGTCTCTATGGTTTTTTTCAATATCTAAAAAATTTGACATTTTCATCGAAAAATTTCGACATAGTATACTATGACCTTTTTTTTTGAAAAATTTTACATTTCACGAAATGACTTCTTTCCACCATAGAATCATTTTACACGCTATAATATGACCCTTTCCATGGTTTTTTTTTCAACATCTAAAAAATTTGACGTTTTCATAGAAAAATTTCGACATACTATACTAGGACGTTTTTCTTTTGTAAAATTTTACAATATTTAACAAAATGAGGTCTTTCCACCATAGAATCATTTTACACGCTATAATACGACCGTCTCTATGGTTTTTTTCAACATCTAAAAAATTTGACGTTTTCATCGAAAAATTTCGACATACTATACTATGACGTTTTTTTGTAAAATTTTACCATATTTAACAAAATGACTTCTTTCCACCGTAGAATCATTGTACACGCTATAATATGACCGTTTCCATGTTTTTTTTCAACATCCTAAAAATTTGTCGTTTTTATAGAAAAATTTCCACATACTATACAATTACGTTTTTTTTGTAAAGTTTTGTTACATTTCATGAAATGACTTATTTCCACCATCGAATTCTTTTACACGCTATAATACGACCGTTTCCATGTTTTTTTTTCAACATCTACAAAATTTGACGTTTTCATAGAAAAATTTCGACATACTATACTATGATGTTTTTTTGTAAAATTTTACATTTCACGAAATGACTTCTTTCCACCATCGAATCATTTTACACGCTATAATACGACCGTCTCTATGGTTTTTTTCAATATCTGAAAAATTTGACGGTTTCATCGAAAAATTTCGACATGCTATAGTATGACGTTTTTTTGTAAAATTTTACAATATTTAACAAAATGAGTTCTTTCTACCATAGAATCATTTTACACGCTACAATATGACTGTTTCCATGTTTTTTTTCGATATCTAAAATATTTGACGTTTTCATCGAAAAATTTCGACATGCTATACTATGACGTTTTTTTGTAAAATTTTACAATATTTAACAAAATGAGTTCTTTCCACCATAGAATCATTCTACACATTCTACATTCATCATTCTACACTCTATAATACGACCGTTTTCATGTTTTTTTCCAATATTTAAAAAATTTGACGTTTTTATTAAAAAATTTCGACATAGTATACTATGACGTTTTTTTGTAAAATTTTACCATATTTAACAAAATGAGCTTCTTTCCACCATAGAATCATTTTTCATCATATAATACAACCTTTTCCATGGTTTTTTTCAACATCTAAAAAATTTGACGTTTTCATCGAAAAATTCCGACATACTATACTATGACGTTTTTTTGTAAAATTTTACATTTCACAAAATGACTTCTTTCCACCATAGAATCATTTTACACGCTATAATACGACCGTTTCCATGGTTTTTTTCAACATCCAAAAAATTTGACAGTTTTATAGAAAAATTTCCACATACTATACAATGACGTTTTTTGTAAAGTTTTATAATATTTCATGAAATGACTTATTTCCACCATCGAATCCTTTTACACGCTATAGTACGACCGTTTCCATGTTTTTTTTTTCAACATCTAAAAAATTTGACGTTTTCATAGAAAAATTTCGACATACTATACTATGACGTTTTTTTGTAAAATTTTACCATATTTAACAAAATGAGCTTCTTTCCACCATAGAATCATTTTTCATCATATAATACAACCTTTTCCATGGTTTTTTTCAACATCTAAAAAATTTGACGTTTTCATCGAAAAATTTCGACATACTATACTATGACGTTTTTTTGTAAAATTTTACCATATTTAACAAAATGACTTCTTTCCACCGTAGAATCATTGTACACGCTATAATATGACCGTTTCCATGTTTTTTTTCAACATCCTAAAAATTTGTCGTTTTTATAGAAAAATTTCCACATACTATACAATTACGTTTTTTTGTAAAGTTTTGTTACATTTCATGAAATGACTTATTTCCACCATCGAATTCTTTTACACGCTATAATACAACCGTTTCCATGTTTTTTTTCAACATCTACAAAATTTGACGTTTTCATAGAAAAATTTCGACATACTATACTATGATGTTTTTTTGTAAAATTTTACATTTCACGAAATGACTTCTTTCCACCATCGAATCATTTTACACGCTATAATACGACCGTCTCTATGGTTTTTTTCAATATCTGAAAAATTTGACGTTTTCATCAAAAAATTTCGACATAGTATACTATGACGTCTTTTTGTAAAATTTTACCATATTTAACAAAATGAACTTCTTTCCACCATAGAATCATTTTTCATCATATAATACAACCTTTTCCATGTTTTTTTTCAACATCTAAAAAATTTGACGTTTTCATCGAAAAATTTCGACATACTTTACTATGACGTTTTTTTGTAAAATTTTACATTTCACAAAATGACTTCTTTCCACCATAGAATCATTTTACACGCTATAATACGACCGTTTCCATGGTTTTTTTCAACATCCAAAAAATTTGACGGTTTTATAGAAAAATTTCCACATACTATACAATGACGTTTTTTGTAAAGTTTTATAATATTTCATGAAATGACTTATTTCCACCATTGAATCCTTTTACACGCTATAGTACGACCGTTTCCATGTTTTTTTTTTCAACATCTAAAAAATTTGACGTTTTCATAGAAAAATTTCGACATACTATACTATGACGTTTTTTTGTAAAATTTTACCATATTTAACAAAATGAGCTTCTTTCCACCATAGAATCATTTTTCATCATATAATACAACCTTTTCCATGGTTTTTTTCAACATCTAAAAAATTTGACGTTTTCATCGAAAAATTTCGACATACTATACAATGACGTTTTTTGTAAAGTTTTATAATATTTAATGAAATGACTTCTTTCCACCATAGAATCATTTTACACGCTATAATATGACCATTTCCATGGTTTTTTTCAACATCTAAAAAATTTGACGTTTTCATCGAAAAATTTCAACATACTATACTATGTTTTTTTTTTTTTTAAAAATTTCTAACATTTCACGAAATGACTTCTTTCCACCATCGAATCATTTTACACGCTATAATACGACCGTCTCTATGGTTTTTTTCAATATCTAAAAAATTTGACATTTTCATCGAAAAATTTCGACATAGTATACTATGACCTTTTTTTTTTGAAAAATTTTACATTTCACGAAATGACTTCTTTCCACCATAGAATCATTTTACACGCTATAATATGACCCTTTCCATGGTTTTTTTTCAACATCTAAAAAATTTGACGTTTTCATAGAAAAATTTCGACATACTATACTAGGACATTTTTCTTTTGTAAAATTTTACAATATTTAACAAAATGAGGTCTTTCCACCATAGAATCATTTTACACGCTATAATACGACCGTCTCTATGGTTTTTTTTCAACATCTAAAAAATTTGACGTTTTCATCGAAAAATTTCGACATACTATACTATGACGTTTTTTTTGTAAAATTTTACCATATTTAACAAAATGACTTCTTTCCACCGTAGAATCATTGTACACGCTATAATATGACCGTTTCCATGTTTTTTTTTCAACATCCTAAAAATTTGTCGTTTTTATAGAAAAATTTCCACATACTATACAATGACGTTTTTTTGTAAAGTTTTGTTACATTTCATGAAATGACTTATTTCCACCATCGAATTCTTTTACACGCTATAATACGACCGTTTCCATGTTTTTTTTTCAACATCTACAAAATTTGACGTTTTCATAGAAAAATTTCGACATACTATACTATGATGTTTTTTTGTAAAATTTTACATTTCACGAAATGACTTCTTTCTACCATCGAATCATTTTACACGCTATAATACGACCGTCTCTATGGTTTTTTTCAATATCTGAAAAATTTGACGTTTTCATCAAAAAATTTCGACATACTATACTGTAATGTTTTTTTGTACAATTTTACATTTCACAAAATGACTTCTTTCCACCATAGAATCATTTTACATGCTATAATACGACCGTTTCCATGGTGTTTCTCAACATCTAAAAAATTTGACGTTTTCTCGAAAAATTTCGACATAGTATACTATGACGTTTTTTTGTAAAATTTTGCATTTCACAAAATGACTTCTTTCCACCATAGAATCATTTTACACTCTATAATACGACCGTTTTCATGTTTTTTTTCCAATATTTAAAAAATTTGACGTTTTTATCAAAAAATTTCGACATAGTATACTATGACGTTTTTTTGTAAAATTTTACCATATTTAACAAAATGAACTTCTTTCCGCCATAGAATCATTTTACACGCTATAATACGACCGTTTCCATGGTTTTTTTCAACATCCAAAAAATTTGACGGTTTTATAGAAAAATTTCCACATACTATACAATGACGTTTTTTGTAAAGTTTTATAATATTTCATGAAATGACTTATTTCCACCATCGAATCCTTTTACAAGCTATAGTACGACCGTTTCCATGTTTTTTTTCAACATCTAAAAAATTTGACGTTTTCATAGAAAAATTTCGACATACTATACTATGACGTTTTTTTGTAAAATTTTACATTTCACAAAATGAGTTCTTTCCACCATAGAATCATTTTACACGCTATAATATGACCCTTTCCATGTTTTTTTTTCAACATCTAAAAAATTTGATGTTTTCATAGAAAAATTTCGACATACTATACTAGGACGTTTTTCTTTTGTAAAACTTTACAATATTTAACAAAATGAGTTCTTTCCACCATAGAATCATTTTACACACTAATATGACCGTTTCCATGGTTTTTTTCAACATCTAAAAAATTTGACGTTTTCATCGAAAAATTTCGACATACTATACTATGACGTTTTTTTGTAAAATTTTACCATATTTAACAAAATGACTTCTTTCCACCGTAGAATCATTTTACACGCTATAATATGACCGTTTCCATGGTTTTTTTCAACATCTAAAAAATTTGACGTTTTCATCGAAAAATTTCGACATACTATACTATGACGTTTTTTTGTAAAATTTTACATTTCACAAAATGACTTCTTTCCACCATAGAATCATTTTACACGCTATAATACGACCGTTTCCATGGTTTTTTTCAACATCCAAAAAATTTGACGGTTTTATAGAAAAATTTCCACATACTATACAATGACGTTTTTTGTAAAGTTTTATAATATTTCATGAAATGACTTATTTCCACCATCGAATCCTTTTACACGCTATAGTACGACCGTTTCCATGTTTTTTTTTTCAACATCTAAAAAATTTGACGTCTTCATAGAAAAATTTCGACATACTATACTATGACGTTTTTTTGTAAAATTTTACATTTTACAAAATGACTTCTTTCCACCATAGAATCATTTTACACGCTATAATATGACCGTTTCCATGGTTTTTTTCAACATCCAAAAAATTTGACAGTTTTATAGAAAAATTTCCACATACTATACAATGACGTTTTTTGTAAAGTTTTATAATATTTCATGAAATGACTTATTTACACCATCGAATCCTTTTACACGCTATAGTACGACCGTTTCCATGTTTTTTTTCAACATCTAAAAAATTTGACGTTTTCAAAGAAAAATTTCGACATACTATACAATGACGTTTTTTTGTAAAATTTTACATTTCACAAAATGACTTCTTTCCACCATAGAATCATTTTACACGCTATAATATGACCATTTCCATGGTTTTTTTCAATATCAAAAAAATTTTACGTTTTCATCGAAAAATTTCGACATAGTATACTATGACGTTTTTTTTTGAAAAGTTTTACATTTCACGAAATGACTTCTTTCCACCATAGAATCATTTTACACTCTATAATACGACCGTTTTCATGTTTTTTTTCCAATATTTAAAAAATTTGACGTTTTTATCAAAAAATTTCGACATAGTATACTATGACATTTTTTTGTAAAATTTTACCATATTTAACAAAATGAACTTCTTTCCACCATAGAATCATTTTCCATCATATAATACAACCTTTTCCATGGTTTTTTTCAACATCTAAAAAATTTGACGTTTTCATCGAAAAATTTCGACATACTATACTATGACGTTTTTTTGTAAAATTTTAGATTTCACAAAATGACTTCTTTCCACCATAGAATCATTTTACACGCTATAATATGACCCTTTCCATGGTTTTTTTTCAACATCTAAAAAATTTGACGTTTTCATAGAAAAATTTCGACATACTATACTAGGACGTTTTTCTTTTGTAAAATTTTACATTTCACAAAATGACTTCTTTCCAACGTATAATCATTTTACACGCTATAATACGACCGTCTCTACGGTTTTTTTTCAATATCTGAAAAATTTGACGTTTTCATCGAAAAATTTCGACATAGTATACTATGACGTTTTTTTGCAAAATTTTCCAACATTTCACGAAATTATTTCTTTCTACCATAGAATCATTTTACATGCTACAATACGACTGTTTCCATGGTTTTTTTTCAACATCTAAAAAATTTGACGTTTTCATCGAAAAATTTCGACATACTATACTATGACGTTTTTTTGTAAAATTTTACCATATTTAACAAAATGACTTCTTTCCACCGTAGAATCATTTTATACGCTATAATATGACCGTTTCCATGTTTTTTTTCAACATCCTAAAAATTTGTCGTTTTTATAGAAAAATTTCCACATACTATACAATGACGTTTTTTTGTAAAGTTTTATTATATTTCATGAAATGACTTCTTTCCACCATAGAATCATTTTACACGCTATAATACGACCATTTCCATGGTTTTTTTCAACATCTAAAAAATTTGACGTTGTCATCGAAAAATTTCAACATACTACACTATGACGTTTTTTTTCTTTTGAAAAATTTCTAACATTTCACGAAATGACTTCTTTCCACCATCGAATCATTTTACACGCTATAATACGACCGTCTCTATGGTTTTTTCAATATCTGAAAAATTTGACGTTTTCATCGAAAAATTTCGACATACTATACTATGACGTTTTTTTTGTAAAATTTTACAATATTTAACAAAATGAATTCCACCGTAGAATCGTTTTACACTCTATAATACCACCGTTTTCATGTTTTCTTTCGATATTTAAAAAATTTGACGTTTTCATCGAAAAATTTCGACATACTATACTGTAATGTTTTTTTGTACAATTTTACATTTCACAAAATGACTTCTTTCCACCGTAGAATCATTTTACACGCTATAATACGACCGTTTCCAAATTATTTCTTTCTACCATAGAATCATTTTACATGCTACAATACGACTGTTTCCATGGTTTTTTTTCAACATCTAAAAAATTTGACGTTTTCATCGAAAAATTTCGACATACTATACTATGACGTTTTTTTGTAAAATTTTACCATATTTAACAAAATGACTTCTTTCCACCGTAGAATCATTTTACACGCTATAATACGACCGTTTCCATGGTTTTTTTCAACATCCAAAAAATTTGACGGTTTTATAGAAAAATTTCCACATACTATACAATGACGTTTTTTGTAAAGTTTTATAATATTTCATGAAATGACTTATTTCCACCATCGAATCCTTTTACACGCTATAGTACGACCGTTTCCATGTTTTTTTTCAACATCTAAAAAATTTGACGTTTTCATAGAAAAATTTCGACATACTATACTATGACGTTTTTTTGTAAAATTTTACCATATTTAACAAAATGAGCTTCTTTCCACCATAGAATCATTTTACACCCTATAATACGACCATTTCCATGGTTTTTTTCAACATCTAAAAAATTTGACGTTTTCATCGAAAAATTTCAACATACTATACTATGTTTTTTTTTTTTGAAAAATTTGTAACATTTCACGAAATGACTTCTTTCCACCATCGAATCATTTTACACGCTATAATACGACCGTCTCTATGTTTTTTTTCAATATCTAAAAAATTTGACATTTTCATCGAAAAATTTCGACATAGTATAGTATGACGTTTTTTTTGAAAAATTTTACATTTCACGAAATGACTTCTTTCCACCATAGAATCATTTTACACGCTATAATATGACCCTTTCCATGTTTTTTTTCAACATCTAAAAAATTTGACGTTTTCATCGAAAAATTTCGACATACTATACTAGGACGTTTTTCTTTTGTAAAATTTTACAATATTTAACAAAATGAGGTCTTTCCACCATAGAATCATTTTACACGCTATAATACGACCGTTTCCATGGTTTTTTTCAACATCCAAAAAATTTGACGGTTTTATAGAAAAATTTCCACATACTATACAATGACGTTTTTTGTAAAGTTTTATAATATTTCATGAAATGACTTATTTCCACCATCGAATCCTTTTACACGCTATAGTACGACCGTTTCCATGTTTTTTTTCAACATCTAAAAAATTTGACGTTTTCATAGAAAAATTTCGACATACTATACTATGACGTTTTTTTGTAAAATTTTACCATATTTAACAAAATGAGCTTCTTTCCACCATCGAATCCTTTTACACGCTATAGTACGACCGTTTCCATGTTTTTTTTCAACATCTAAAAAATTTGACGTTTTCATAGAAAAATTTCGACATACTATACTATGACGTTTTTTTGTAAAATTTTACATTTTACAAAATGACTTCTTTCCACCATAGAATCATTTTACACGCTATAATATGACCATTTCCATGGTTTTTTTCAACATCTAAAAAATTTGACGTTTTCATCGAAAAATTTCAACATACTATACTATGTTTTTTTTTTTTGAAAAATTTCTAACATTTCACGAAATGACTTCTTTCCACCATCGAATCATTTTACACGCTATAATACGACCGTCTCTATGGTTTTTTTCAATATCTAAAAAATTTGACATTTTCATCGAAAAATTTCGACATAGTATACTATGACGGTTTTTTGCAAAATTTTCCAACATTTCACGAAATTATTTCTTTCTACCATAGAATCATTTTACACGCTACAATACGACTGTTTCCATGTTTTTTTTTCGGTATCTAAAATATTTGACGTTTTCATCGAAAAATTTCGACATGCTATACTATGACGTTTTTTTGTAAAATTTTACAATATTTAACAAAATGAGTTCTTTCTACCATAGAATCATTTTACACGCTACAATACGACTGTTTCCATGTTTTACACATTCTACATTCATCATTCTACACTCTATAATACGACCGTTTTCATGTTTTTTTCCAATATTTAAAAAATTTGACGTTTTTATCAAAAAATTTCGACATAGTATACTATGACGTTTTTTTGTAAAATTTTACCATATTTAACAAAATGAGCTTCTTTCCACCATAGAATCATTTTTCATCATATAATACAACCTTTTCCATGGTTTTTTTCAACATCTAAAAAATTTGACGTTTTCATCGAAAAATTTCGACATACTATACTATGACGTTTTTTTGTAAAATTTTACATTTCACAAAATGACTTCTTTCCACCATAGAATCATTTTACACGCTATAATACGACCGTTTCCATGGTTTTTTTCAACATCCAAAAAATTTGACGGTTTTATAGAAAAATTTCCACATACTATACAATGACGTTTTTTGTAAAGTTTTATAATATTTCATGAAATGACTTATTTCCACCATCGAATCCTTTTACACGCTATAGTACGACCGTTTCCATGTTTTTTTTCAACATCTAAAAAATTTGACGTTTTCATAGAAAAATTTCGACATACTATACTATGACGTTTTTTTGTAAAATTTTACCATATTTAACAAAATGAGCTTCTTTCCACCATAGAATCATTTTTCATCATACAATACAACCTTTTCCATGGTTTTTTTCAACATCTAAAAAATTTGACGTTTTCATCGAAAAATTTCGACATACTATACTATGACGTTTTTTTGTAAAATTTTACATTTCACAAAATGACTTCTTTCCACCATAGAATCATTTTACACGCTATAATACGACCGTTTCCATGGTTTTTTTCAACATCCAAAAAATTTGACGGTTTTATAGAAAAATTTCCACATACTATACAATGACGTTTTTTGTAAAGTTTTATAATATTTCATGAAATGACTTATTTCCACCATAGAATCATTTTACACGCTATAATACGACCTTTTCCATGGTTTTTTTCAACATCTAAAAAATTTGACGTTTTCATAGAAAAATTTCGACATACTATACTATGACGTTTTTTTGTAAAATTTTACATTTTACAAAATGACTTCTTTCCACCATAGAATCATTTTACACGCTATAATATGACCATTTCCATGTTTTTTTTCAACATCTAAAAAATTTGACGTTTTTATCGAAAAATTTCAACATACTATACTATGTTTTTTTTTTTGAAAAATTTGTAACATTTCACGAAATGACTTCTTTCCACCATCGAATCATTTTACACGCTATAATACGACCGTCTCTTTGGTTTTTTTCAATATCTAAAAAATTTGACATTTTCATCGAAAAATTTCGACATAGTATACTATGACGTTTTTTTTGAAAAATTTTACATTTCACGAAATGACTTCTTTCCACCATAGAATCATTTTACACGCTATAATATGACCCTTTCCATGGTTTTTTTTCAACATCTAAAAAATTTGACGTTTTCATAGAAAAATTTCGACATGCTATACTATGACGTTTTTTTGCAAAATTTTCCAACATTTCACGAAATTATTTCTGTCTACCATAGAATCATTTTACACGCTACAATACGACTGTTTTCATGTTTTTTTTTTCAATTTTTAAAAAATGTAACGTTTTCATCAAAAAATTTCGACATACTATACTATGATTTTTTGTAAAATTTTACAATATTTAACAAAATGAGTTCTTTCCACCATAGAATCATTTTCCATCATATAATACGACCTTTTCCATGGTTTTTTTCAACATCTAAAAGATGTAACGTTTTCATTCAAAAATGTCAACATACTATACTATGATGTTTTTTTGTAAAATTTTACAATATTTAACAAAATGAATTCCACCGTAGAATCGTTTTACACTCTATAATACCACCGTTTTCATGTTTTCTTTCGATATTTAAAAAATTTGACGTTTTCATCGAAAAATTTCTACATACTATACTGTAATGTTTTTTTGTAAAATTTTACATTTCACAAAATGACTTCTTTCCACCATAGAATCATTTTACACGCTATAATATGACCGTTTCAATGTTTTTTTCAACATCCAAAAAATTTGACGTTTTTATAGAAAAATTTCCACATACTATACAATGACGTTTTTTGTAAAGTTTTATAATATTTCATGAAATGACTTATTTCCACCATCGAATCCTTTTACACGCTATAGTACGACCCTTTTCATGTTTTTTTTCAATATTTAAAAAATTTGACGTTTTCATAGAAAAATTTCGACATAGTATACTATGACGTTTTTTTGAAAAATTTGTAACATTTCACGAAATGACTTCTTTCCACCATCGAATCATTTTACACGCTATAATACGACCGTCTCTATGGTTTTTTTCAATATCTAAAAAATTTGACATTTTCATCGAAAAATTTCGACATAGTATACTATGACGTTTTTTTTGAAAAATTTTACATTTCACGAAATGACTTCTTTCCACCATAGAATCATTTTACACGCTATAATATGACCCTTTCCATGGTTTTTTTTCAACATCTAAAAAATTTGACGTTTTCATAGAAAAATTTCGACATACTCTACTAGGACGTTTTTCTTTTGTAAAATTTTACAATATTTAACAAAATGAGGTCTTTCCACCATAGAATCATTTTACACGCTATAATACGACCGTCTCTATGGTTTTTTTCAATATCTGAAAAATTTGACGTTTTCATCGAAAAATTTCGACATGCTATACTATGACGTTTTTTTGCAAAATTTTCCAACATTTCACGAAATTATTTCTGTCTACCATAGAATCATTTTACACGCTACAATACGACTGTTTTCATGTTTTTTTTTTCAATTTTTAAAAAATGTAACGTTTTCATCGAAAAATTTCGACATACTATACTATGACTTTTTTTGTAAAATTTTACAATATTTAACAAAATGAGTTCTTTCCACCATAGAATCATTTTCCATCATATAATACGACCTTTTCCATGGTTTTTTTCAACATCTAAAAGATGTAACGTTTTCATTCAAAAATGTCAACATACTATACTATGATGTTTTTTTTGTAAAATTTTACAATATTTAACAAAATGAATTCCACCGTAGAATCGTTTTACACTCTATAATACCACCGTTTTCATGTTTTCTTTCGATATTTAAAAAATTTGACGTTTTCATCGAAAAATTTCTACATACTATACTGTAATGTTTTTTTGTAAAATTTTACATTTCACAAAATGACTTCTTTCCACCATAGAATCATTTTACACGCTATAATATGACCGTTTCAATGTTTTTTTCAACATCCAAAAAATTTGACGTTTTTATAGAAAAATTTCCACATACTATACAATGACGTTTTTTGTAAAGTTTTATAATATTTCATGAAATGACTTATTTCCACCATCGAATCCTTTTACACGCTATAGTACGACCGTTTCCATGTTTTTTTTCAACATCTAAAAAATTTGACGTTTTCATAGAAAAATTTCGACATACTATACTATGACGTTTTTTTGTAAAATTTTACCATATTTAACAAAATGAGCTTCTTTCCACCATAGAATCATTTTTCATCATATAATACAACCTTTTCCATGGTTTTTTTCAACATCTAAAAAATTTGACGTTTTCATCGAAAAATTTCGACATACTATACTATGGTTTTTTTGTAAAATTTTACATTTCACAAAATGACTTCTTTCCACCATAGAATCATTTTACACGCTATAATACGACCGTTTCCATGGTTTTTTTCAACATCCAAAAAATTTGACGGTTTTATAGAAAAATTTCCACATACTATACAATGACGTTTTTTGTAAAGTTTTATAATATTTCATGAAATGACTTATTTCCACCATCGAATCCTTTTACACGCTATAGTACGACCGTTTCCATGTTTTTTTTCAACATCTAAAAAATTTGACGTTTTCATAGAAAAATTTCGACATACTATACTATGACGTTTTTTTGTAAAATTTTACCATATTTAACAAAATGAGCTTCTTTCCACCATAGAATCATTTTTCATCATACAATACAACCTTTTCCATGGTTTTTTTCAACATCTAAAAAATTTGACGTTTTCATCGAAAAATTTCGACATACTATACTATGACGTTTTTTTGTAAAATTTTACATTTCACAAAATGACTTCTTTCCACCATAGAATCATTTTACACGCTATAATACGACCGTTTCCATGGTTTTTTTCAACATCCAAAAAATTTGACGGTTTTATAGAAAAATTTTCACATACTATACAATGACGTTTTTTGTAAAGTTTTATAATATTTCATGAAATGACTTATTTCCACCATCGAATCCTTTTACATGCTATAGTACGACCGTTTCCATGTTTTTTTTCAACATCTAAAAAATTTGACGTTTTCATAGAAAAATTTCGACATACTATACTATGACGTTTTTTTGTAAAATTTTACATTTTACAAAATGACTTCTTTCCACCATAGAATCATTTTACACGCTATAATATGACCATTTCCATGGTTTTTTTCAACATCTAAAAAATTTGACATTTTCATCGAAAAATTTCGACATACTATACTAGGACGTTTTTCTTTTGTAAAATTTACAATATTTAACAAAATGAGGTCTTTCCACCATAGAATCATTTTACACGCTATAATACGACCGTCTCTATGGTTTTTTTCAATATCTGAAAAATTTGACGTTTTCATCGAAAAATTTCAACATGCTATACTATGACGTTTTTTTGCAAAATTTTCCAACATTTCACGAAATTATTTCTGTCTACCATAGAATCATTTTACACGCTACAATACGACTGTTTTCATGTTTTTTTTTTCAATTTTTAAAAAATGTAACGTTTTCATCGAAAAATTTCGACATACTATACTATGACTTTTTTTGTAAAATTTTACAATATTTAACAAAATGAGTTCTTTCCACCATAGAATCATTTTCCATCATATAATACGACCTTTTCCATGGTTTTTTTCAACATCTAAAAGATGTAACGTTTTCATTCAAAAATGTCAACATACTATACTATGATGTTTTTTTTGTAAAATTTTACAATATTTAACAAAATGAATTCCACCGTAGAATCGTTTTACACTCTATAATACCACCGTTTTCATGTTTTCTTTCGATATTTAAAAAATTTGACGTTTTCATCGAAAAATTTCTACATACTATACTGTAATGTTTTTTTGTAAAATTTTACATTTCACAAAATGACTTCTTTCCACCATAGAATCATTTTACACGCTATAATACGATCGTCTCTACGGTTTTTTTTCAATATCTGAAAAATTTGACGTTTTCATCGAAAAATTTCGACATAGTATACTATGACGTTTTTTTGTAAAATTTTCCAACATTTCACGAAATTATTTCTTTCTACCATAGAATCATTTTACATGCTACAATACGACTGTTTCCATGGGTTTTTTTCAACATCTAAAAAATTTGACGTTTTCATCGAAAAATTTCGACATACTATACTATGACGTTTTTTTGTAAAATTTTACCATATTTAACAAAATGACTTCTTTCCACCGTAGAATCATTTTATACGCTATAATATGACCGTTTCCATGTTTTTTTTCAACATCCTAAAAATTTGTCGTTTTTATAGAAAAATTTCCACATACTATACAATGACGTTTTTTTGTAAAGTTTTATTATATTTCATGAAATGACTTCTTTCCACCATAGAATCATTTTACACGCTATAATACGACCATTTCCATGGTTTTTTTCAACATCTAAAAAATTTGACGTTGTCATCGAAAAATTTCAACATACTATACTATGACGTTTTTTTTTTTTGAAAAATTTCTAACATTTCACGAAATGACTTCTTTCCACCATCGAATCATTTTACACGCTATAATACGACCGTCTCTATGGTTTCTTCAATATCTGAAAAATTTGACGTTTTCATCGAAAAAATTTCGACATACTATACTATGACGTTTTTTTTGTAAAATTTTACAATATTTAACAAAATGAATTCCATCGTAGAATCGTTTTACACTCTATAATACCACCGTTTTCATGTTTTCTTTCGATATTTAAAAAATTTGACGTTTTCCTCGAAAAATTTCGACATACTATACTGTAATGTTTTTTTGTACAATTTTACATTTCACAAAATGACTTCTTTCCACCATAGAATCATTTTACACGCTATAATACGACCGTTTCCATGGTGTTTCTCAACATCTAAAAAATTTGACGTTTTCATCGAAAAATTTCGACATAGTATACTATGACGTTTTTTTGTAAAATTTTACATTTCACAAAATGACTTCTTTCCACCATAGAATCATTCTACACTCTATAATACGACCGTTTTCATGTTTTTTTTTCCAATATTTAAAAAATTTGACGTTTTTATCAAAAAATTTCGACATAGTATACTATGACGTTTTTTTGTAAAATTTTACCATATTTAACAAAATGAACTTCTTTCCACCATAGAATCATTTTACACGTTATAATACGACCGTTTCCATGGTTTTTTTCAACATCCAAAAAATTTGACGGATTTATAGAAAAATTTCCACATACTATACAATGACGTTTTTTGTAAAGTTTTATAATATTTCATGAAATGACTTATTTCCACCATCGAATCCTTTTACACGCTATAGTACGACCGTTTCCATGTTTTTTTTCAACATCTAAAAAATTTGACGTTTTCATTGAAAAATTTCGACATACTATACTATGACGTTTTTTTGTAAAATTTTACATTTCACAAAATGACTTCTTTCCACCATAGAATCATTTTACACGCTATAATATGACCATTTCCATGGTTTTTTTCAATATCTAAAAAATTTGACGTTTTCATTGAAAAATTTCGACATACTATACTAGGACGTTTTTCTTTTGTAAAATTTTACAGTATTTAACAAAATGAGTTCTTTCCACCATAGAATCATTTTACACACTGTAATATGACCGTTTCCATGGTTTTTTTCAACATCTAAAAAATTTGACGTTTTCATCGAAAAATTTCGACATACTATACTATGACGTTTTTTTGTAAAATTTTACCATATTTAACAAAATGACTTCTTTCCACCGTAGAATCATTTTACACGCTATAATACGACCGTCTCTATGGTTTTTTTCAATATCTGAAAAATTTGACGTTTTCATTGAAAAATTTCGACATAGTATACTATGTTTTTTTGCAAAATTTTCCAACATTTCACGAAATTATTTCTTTCTACCGTAGAATCATTTTACACGCTACAATACGACTGTTTCCATGTTTTTTTTTCGATATCTAAAATATTTGACGTTTTCATCGAAAAATTTCGACATGCTATACTATGACGTTTTTTTGTAAAATTTTATAATATTTAACAAAATGAGTTCTTTCCACCATAGAATCATTTTACACTCTATAATACGACCGTTTTCATGTTTTTTTTTTCAATTTTTAAAAAATGCAACGTTTTCATCGAAAAATTTCAACATACTATACTATGACTTTTTTGTAAAATTTAATATTTCATGAAATGACGTATTTCCACCATCGAATCCTTTTACACGCTATAGTACGACCGTTTCCATGTTTTTTTTTCAACATCTAAAAAATTGGACGTCTTCATAGAAAAATTTCGACATACTATACTATGACGTTTTTTTGTAAAATTTTACATTTTACAAAATGACTTCTTTCCACCATAGAATCATTTTACACGCTATAATATGACCGTTTCCATGGTTTTTTTCAACATCCAAAAAATTTGACGGTTTTATAGAAAAATTTCCACATACTATACAATGACGTTTTTTGTAAAGTTTTATAATATTTCATGAAATGACTTATTTCCACCATCGAATCCTTTTACACGCTATAGTACGACCGTTTCCATGTTTTTTTTCAACATCTAAAAAATTTGATGTTTTCATAGAAAAATTTCGACATACTATACTATGACGTTTTTTTGTAAAATTTTACATTTCACAAAATGACTTCTTTCTACCATAGAATCATTTTACACGCTACAATACGACTGTTTCCATGTTTTTTTTTCGATATCTAAAATATTTGACGTTTTCATCGAAAAATTTCGACATGCTATACTATGAGGTTTTTTTGTAAAATTTTACAATATTTAACAAAATGAGTTCTTTCCACCATAGAATCATTTTACACTCTATAATACGACCGTTTTCATGTTTTTTTTTTTCAATTTTTAAAAAATGTAACGTTTTCATCGAAAAATTTCGACATACTATACTATGACTTTTTTTTGTAAAATTTAACATTTCACGAAATGACTTCTTTCCACCATAGAATCATTTTACACGCTATAATATGACCGTTTCCATGTTTTTTTCAACATCCAAAAAATTTGACGTTTTTATAGAAAAATTTCCACATACTATACAATGACGTTTTTTTGTAAAGTTTTATTATATTTCATGAAATGACTTATTTCCACCATCGAATTCTTTTACACGCTATAATACGACCGTTTCCATGTTTTTTTTCAACATCTACAAAATTTGACGTTTTCATAGAAAAATTTCGACATACTATACTATGTTTTTTTGTAAAATTTTACATTTCACGAAATGACTTCTTTCCACCATCGAATCATTTTACACGCTATAATACGACCGTCTCTATGGTTTTTTTCAATATCTGAAAAATTTGACGTTTTCATCGAAAAATTTCGACATGCTATACTATGACGTTTTTTTGTAAAATTTTACAATATTTAACAAAATGAGTTCTTTCCACCATAGAATCATTTTACACTCTATAATACGACCGTTTTCATGTTTTTTTTTTCAATTTTTAAAAAATGTAACGTTTTCATCGAAAAATTTCGACATACTATACTATGACTTTTTTTGTAAAATTTAACATTTCACGAAATGACTTCTTTCCACCATAGAATCATTTTCCATCATATAATACGACCTTTTCCATGGTTTTTTTCAACATCTAAAAGATGTAACGTTTTCATTCAAAAATGTCAACATACTATACTATGACGTTTTTTTTGTAAAATTTTACAATATTTAACAAAATGAATTCCACCGTAGAATCGTTTTACACTCTATAATACCACCGTTTTCATGTTTTCTTTCGATATTTAAAAAATTTGACGTTTTCATCGAAAAATTTCGACATACTATACTGTAATGTTTTTTTGTACAATTTTACATTTCACAAAATGACTTCTTTCCACCGTAGAATCATTTTACACGCTATAATACGACCGTTTCCATGGTGTTTCTCAACATCTAAAAAATTTGACGTTTTCATCGAAAAATTTCGACATAGTATACTATGACGTTTTTTTGTAAAATTTTACATTTCACAAAATGACTTCTTTCCACCATAGAATCATTTTACACTCTATAATACGACCGTTTTCATGTTTTTTTTCCAATATCTAAAAAATTTGACGTTTTTATCAAAAAATTTCGACATAGTATACTATGACGTTTTTTTGTAAAATTTTACCATATTTAACAAAATGAACTTCTTTCCGCCATAGAATCATTTTACACGCTATAATATGACCGTTTCCATGGTTTTTTTCAACATCCAAAAAATTTGACGGATTTATAGAAAAATTTCCACATACTATACAATGACGTTTTTTGTAAAGTTTTATAATATTTCATGAAATGACTTATTTCCACCATCGAATCCTTTTACACGCTATAGTACGACCGTTTCCATGTTTTTTTTCAACATCTAAAAAATTTGACGTTTTCATAGAAAAATTTCGACATACTATACTATGACGTTTTTTTGTAAAATTTTACATTTCACAAAATGACTTCTTTCCACCATAGAATCATTTTACACGCTATAATATGATCATTTCCTTGTTTTTTTTCAATATCTAAAAAATTTGACGTTTTCATCGAAAAATTTCGACATAGTATACTATGACGTTTTTTTGAAAAATTTTACATTTCACGAAATGACTTCTTTCCACCATAGAATCATTTTACACGCTATAATATGACCCTTTCCATGTTTTTTTTTCAACATCTAAAAAATTTGATGTTTTCATAGAAAAATTTCGACATACTATACTAGGACGTTTTTTCTTTTGTAAAATTTTACAATATTTAACAAAATGAGTTCTTTCCACCATAGAATCATTTTACACACTGTAATATGACCGTTTCCATGGTTTTTTTCAACATCTAAAAAATTTGACGTTTTCATCGAAAAATTTCGACATACTATACAATGACGTTTTTTTGTAAAGTTTTATTATATTTCATGAAATGACTTCTTTCCACCATCGAATCATTTTACACGCTATAATACGACCGTCTCTATGGTTTTTTTCAATATCTGAAAAATTTGACGTTTTCATCGAAAAATTTCGACATGTTTTTTTGTTTCAAAATTTTCCAACATTTCACGAAATTATTTCTTTCTACCATAGAATCATTTTACACGCTACAATACGACTGTTTCCATGTTTTTTTTTCGATATCTAAAATATTTGACGTTTTCATCGAAAAATTTCGACATGCTATACTATGACGTTTTTTTGTAAAATTTTACAATATTTAACAAAATGAGTTCTTTCCACCATAGAATCATTTTACACTCTATAATACGACCGTTTTCATGTTTTTTTTTTTTCAATTTTTAAAAAATGTAACGTTTTCATCGAAAAATTTCGACATACTATACTATGACTTTTTTTGTAAAATATAACATTTCACGAAATGACTTCTTTCCACCATAGAATCATTTCCATCATATAATACGACCTTTTCCATGGTTTTTTTCAACATCTAAAAGATGTAACGTTTTCATTCAAAAATGTCAACATACTATACTATGACGTTTTTTTTGTAAAATTTTACAATATTTAACAAAATGAATTCCACCGTAGAATCGTTTTACACTCTATAATACCACCGTTTTCATGTTTTCTTTCGATATTTAAAAAATTTGACGTTTTCATCGAAAAATTTCGACATACTATACTGTAATGTTTTTTTGTACAATTTTACATTTCACAAAATGACTTCTTTCCACCGTAGAATCATTTTACACGCTATAATACGACCGTTTCCATGGTGTTTTTCAACATCTAAAAAATTTGACGTTTTCATCGAAAAATTTTGACATAGTATACTATGACGTTTTTTTGTAAAATTTTACATTTCACAAAATGAACTTCTTTCCGCCATAGAATCATTTTACACGCTATAATACGACCGTTTCCATGGTTTTTTTCAACATCCAAAAAATTTGATGTTTCCATAGAAAAATTTCGACATACTATACTAGGACGTTTTTCTTTTGTAAAATTTTACAATATTTAACAAAATGAGTTCTTTCCACCATAGAATCATTTTACACACTGTAATATGACCGTTTCCATGGTTTTTTTCAACATCTAAAAAATTTGACGTTTTCATCGAAAAATTTCGACATACTATACAATGACGTTTTTTTGTAAAGTTTTATTATATTTCATGAAATGACTTCTTTCCACCATCGAATCATTTTACACGCTATAATACGACCGTCTCTATGGTTTTTTTCAATATCTGAAAAATTTGACGTTTTCATCGAAAAATTTCGACATACATGTTTTTTTGCAAAATTTTCCAACATTTCACGAAATTATTTCTTTCTACCATAGAATCATTTTACACGCTACAATACGACTGTTTCCATGTTTTTTTTCGATATCTAAAATATTTGACGTTTTCATCGAAAAATTTTGACATGCTATACTATGACGTTTTTTTGTAAAATTTTACAATATTTAACAAAATGAGTTCTTTCCACCATAGAATCATTTTAACTCTATAATACGACCGTTTTCATGTTTTTTTTTTCAATTTTTAAAAAATGTAACGTTTTCATCGAAAAATTTCGACATACTATACTATGACGTTTTTTTGTAAAATTTTACATTTCACAAAATGACTTCTTTCCACCGTATAATCATTTTACACGCTATAATACGACCGTCTCTATGGTTTTTTTCAATATCTGAAAAATTTGACGGTTTCATCGAAAAATTTCGACATACTATACTATGACGTTTTTTTGTAAAATTTTACCATATTTAACAAAATGACTTCTTTCCACCGTAGAATCATTGTACACGCTATAATATGACCGTTTCCATGTTTTTTTCAACATCCTAAAAATTTGCCGTTTTTATAGAAAAATTTCCACATACTATACAATGACGTTTTTTTGTAAAGTTTTATTATATTTCATGAAATGACTTATTTCCACCATCGAATTCTTCTACACGCTATAATACGACCGTTTCCATGTTTTTTTTCAACATCTACAAAATTTGACGTTTTCATAGAAAAATTTCGACATAGTATGCTATGTTTTTTTGCAAAATTTTCCAACATTTCACGAAATTATTTCTTTCCACCATAGAATCATTTTACACTCTATAATACGACCGTTTTCATGTTTTTTTTTTTTTCAATTTTTAAAAAATGCAACGTTTTCATCGAAAAATTTCGACATACTATACTATGACTTTTTTTGTAAAATTTAACATTTCACGAAATGACTTCTTTCCACCATAGAATCATTTTCCATCATATAATATGACCTTTTCCATGGTTTTTTTCAACATCTAAAAGATGTAACGTTTTCATTCAAAAATGTCAACATACTATACTATGACGTTTTTTTTGTAAAATTTTACAATATTTAACAAAATGAATTCCACCGTAGAATCGTTTTACAGTCTATAATACCACCGTTTTCATGTTTTCTTTGGATATTTAAAAAATTTGACGATTTCATCGAAAAATTTCTACATACTATACTGTAATGTTTTTTTGTAAAATTTTACATTTCACAAAATGACTTCTTTCTATCATAGAATCATTTTACACGCTATAACATGACCGTTTCCATGTTTTTTTCAACATCCAAAAAATTTGACGTTTTTATAGAAAAATTTCCACATACTACACTATGACGTTTTTTTGTAAAATTTTACCATATTTAACAAAATGAACTTCTTTCCACCATAGAATCATTTTACACTCTATAATACGACCGTTTTCATGTTTTTTTTCCAATATTTAAAAAATTTGACGTTTTTATCAAAAAATTTCGACATAGTATACTATGACGTTTTTTTGTAAAATTTTACCATATTTAACAAAATGAACTTCTTTCCACCATAGAATCATTTTACACGCTATAATACGACCGTTTCCATGGTTTTTTTCAACATCCAAAAAATTTGACGGTTTTATAGAAAAATTTCCACATACTATACAATGACGTTTTTTGTAAAGTTTTATAATATTTCATGAAATGACTTATTTCCACCATCGAATCCTTTTACACGCTATAGTACGACCGTTTCCATGTTTTTTTTCAACATCTAAAAAATTTGACGTTTTCGTAGAAAAATTTCGACATACTATACTATGACGTTTTTTTGTAAAATTTTACATTTCACAAAATGACTTCTTTCCACCATATAATCATTTTACACGCTATAATATGACCATTTCCATGGTTTTTTTCAACATCTAAAAAATTTGAAGTTTTCAGTCAAAAATGTCAACATACTATACTATGACGTTTTTTTTGTAAAATTTTACAATATTTAACAAAATGACTTCTTTCCACTTTAGAATCATTTTACACTCTATAATACGACCGTTTTCATGTTTTTTTTCCAATATTTAAAAAATTTGACGCTTTCATCGAAAAATTTCGACTATGACATTTTTTTGTAAAATTTTACATTTCACGAAATGACTTCTTTCCACCATCGAATCATTTTACACGCTATAATACGACCGCCTCTATGGTTTATTTCAATATTTGAAAAATTTGACGTTTTCATCGAAAAATTTTGACATACTATACTATGACGGTTTTTTTGTAAAATTTTACAATATTTAACAAAATGAGTTCTTTCCACCATAGAATCATTGTACATGCTATAATATGACCGTTTCCATGGTTTTTTTCAACATCTAAAAAATTTGTCGTTTTTATAGGAAAATTTCCACATACTATACAATGACGTTTTTTTGTAAAATTTTACCATATTTAACAAAATGAACTTCTTTCCACCATAGAATCATTTTCCATCATATAATACAACCTTTTCCATGGTTTTTTTCAACATCTAAAAAATTTGACGTTTTCATCGAAAAATTTCGACATAGTATACTATGAGGTTTTTTTTGAAAAATTTTATCATATTTAACAAAATGACTTCTTTCCACCATAGAATCATTTTACACGCTATAATATGACCCTTTCCATGGTTTTTTTTTCAACATCTAAAAAATTTGACGTTTTCATAGAAAAATTTCGACATATTATACTATGTTTTTTTGTAAAATTTTACATTTCACGAAATGACTTCTTTCCACCATCGAATCATTTTACACGCTATAATACGACCGTCTCTATGGTTTTTTTCAATATCTGAAAAATTTGACGTTTTCATCGAAAAATTTCGACATACTATACAATGACGTTTTTTTGTAAAATTTTACAATATTTAACAAAATGACTTCTTTTACACCACAGAATCATATTACACTCTATAATACGACCGTTTTCATGTTTTTTTTTCAATTTTTAAAAAATGTAACGTTTTCATTAAAAAATTTCGACATACTATACTATGACTTTTTTTGTAAAATTTAACATTTCACGAAATGACTTCTTTCCACCATAGAATCATTTTCCATCATATAATACGAACTTTTCTATGGTTTTTTTCAACATCTAAAAAATGTAACTTTTTCATTCAAAAATGTCAACATACTATGACGTTTTTTTTGTAAAATTTTACAATATTTAACAAAATGAATTCCACCGTAGAATCGTTTTACACTCTATAATACCACCGTTTTCATGTTTTCTTTCGATATTTAAAAAATTTGACGATTTCATCGGAAAATTTCTACATACTATACTGTAATGTTTTTTTGTAAAATTTTACATTTCACAAAATGACTTCTTTCCACCATAGAATCATTTTACACGCTATAATACGACCGTTTCCATGGTTTTTTTCAACATCCAAAAAATTTGACGTTTTCATAGAAAAATTTCGACATAGTATACTAGGACGTTTTTTTGCAAAATTTTCCAACATTTCACGAAATTATTTCTTTCTACCATAGAATCATTTTACACGCTATAATACGACTGTTTCCATGGTTTTTTTTTCGATATCTAAAATATTTGACGTTTTCATCGAAAAATTTCGACATACTATACTATGACGTTTTTTTGTAAAATTTTACAATATTTCACGAAATGACTTTTTTCCACCATAGAATCATTTTACACGCTATAATACGACCGTTTCCATGGATGTTTTTCGACATCTAAAATATTTGACGTTTTCATCAAAAAATTTCAACATACTATACTATGAAGTTTTTTTGTAAAATTTTACATTTCACAAAATGACTTCTTTCCACCATAGAATTATTTTCCATCATATAATACGACGTTTTCCATGTTTTTTTTCAACATCTAAAAAATTTGACGTTTTCATCGAAAAATTTCAACATACTACACCATGGCTTTTTTTTTTTTTTTGTAAAATTTTTCAACATATCACGAAATGCCTTTTGCTCACCATAGAATCATCAATCAATACATGCTATAATAATAAAATTTTTCGACATACTATACTATGACTTTTTTCATGAAATTTTTCAACGTACTATAATGACTTTATTTCATCATAATATTAACACACTATAATATATCTGTCAACATTTTTTTTCATGATTCAATACTGACCTGTTTTTCATGAAATCTTTCTACATAATATAATTTGTCTTTTTTTATCATAATATGACTGTTAACATGAAATTTTTCGACGTACTATACTATGACTTTTTACCACTTTTTTCAACATACTATACTTTTTTCTCTAAATTGCTACTGATAAGAAGCAAACATATTTAAAATACAAGGTATATTTAATGTTAGATTCATTGACAAGGATCAAGTGTCAGCCACAGTTTGGCCTTGTAGTTATAACTAGGCTACTAAATTAACTCAACACTGCGTCAAATGTTTGCACATTCAGGTTTTAACGATTCCACATTCACAAGAAAACATGAAAAATGCTGTCAGCTGTTCCTACATTCATGTATTAAAGATATAAAATAAAAAAAATCACTTAAACAGCAGAGTACTAGAACGATTCTACTTTTACTCTCTGAAGCAACTACGTCTGTTGACTTAAGCTCTAAGAAGTGAAACTGTAAATGATCACACTGCTAAGCAAAGAGAAAAAATGTCTTTGTGCTGTGGTTTCAGAGCATCAAAACACAAATGTCTGAGGCAGGAACAATGCACAATATTTGCAGAGCATGAAGCTGAACCCAGCTCAACTTCTGCCTGCATCGACAGCTCTTCAGCAGCACTTTCTATTGTCGTACAGTGGTTGGGGATTTATATAAGAAGACCACAATTTCTGCATCTCAGAGTTTTGGGTTGGCCAGAGTACATTCAGAAAAACAATAACTTTTGTATTGTAGCATGAGCTAGCACCAGTCACTGCTCTACATAATGTTCTAATAGTTTTTTATGTTTATACTACAGCTCACAGGAGCTTCAAAGTCCAGCTGTGTGTCAACATAAAGCTGCATCACACTGTCTCCAGTCCAGCTTCATACTGAAGGTATGTAGTTCAAACCCATGTTGTTCCCTACATACAAAATTATCATCACCAGATACCTTATGAGTTTAATTGTCATTGTATTTGACTGTTGAATTTATTCTTGACCAGAAAGTTTTTGCCAACCAATGACATGAGTATACTATTTGTTTTTTTTTTTTTTTTGTTTCTGACAGAAGGCTTTTATCCTCACAGCTGAAAGCCTTGTGCACAGATTGCACACCACAAAAACTCTTATTATTGATTCACACCAAAATTCAAGTTATCACTTCATGGGAACAATATTTAGCAGCAGAAAATCAGAAAATCTCTAAATATGACCTATGTGAAACTGGTAATTTTACTCTTAATATTAATCTTATTTGTGACTTTAACTGCATATTAAATGTCGCTCATGAGGAAAGAATTACACATTTTTGTATAAACCTAATTTAACATTATTTTTATGGTGGAGTCGCAACTCTTGTAGGTACTATTGCCCATCATTAAAATGAAACTGCACAAATTCAGTATGTAAAAACAGTATTGTGGAGCATTGTAATTTCCTATTTTCAGTTAGGATTAGCTGCTTTCATATATTTGCATTTCAGACTTTAATGACCGAAGTCCATCAAAATATGATGAATAAAATGTTCTGCGCTTTGTTACAGACACACGGCCCACAAAGCACTACAGAGAGGATCAATCAAAGACGTCTCCTTCCTGTGAAGCTATAAGGCGAGACTCCCCATGATGCAAAGTGAAGAAGGATGCTGACTTCAGTCCTTTCTGTTCAAGGGCCTCTCTGAGACGAACCGGCGGCTCCAGGTAGTACTGAATGGATTTATGACAGGAAAGTCATAAAATCAGTCATAGTATGCTGTGTCGGAAAAAAGTCTTCATACAGTATTTCGAAAAAACACATCAAAATGTCAACAAATAAGTCACTGTAGTAAGTATTAAAAAAAAAAAAACAAAAAAACAGTTTAAGTCATAGTCCAGTAAGTCGCATGAAAGCCATACCATGTCGGAAAGATAAAAAAATTAACCAACAGTATGTCAAAAAAAACTTACTAGTAGCTAACTAATAGCATGTTGGAAAAAAAAGCCGCAGGATAGTATGTTAAATAAAGTCAAAGCATACTATACTGAAAAAAAAACTAATATAGAAAAAAATATAAAAGGCATGGTATGTCAAAACGTCATAGTAGTGTTAAAAAAATTCATAGTATCGTATATGAAAAGAAGTCAGTGTGCCAAAAAAGTCATAGTATAGCATGCCGTGAAAAATCACACTCTAGTATGTCGAAAAAAAAAAAAGTCACAGATAATAGAGTCTAGCACGTCGGAAACTAAAAGTCGCGCTCAGAGTACAGTACGTCAAAAACTAAAAATCGCGGTCAGAGTGTAGTACGCCAAAAACTAAAAGTCGCGGTCAGAGTACAGTTTGTCGGTAAGTCAGTCTAGTATGTTGAACAAAAAAGTTGTATACTTTGTTGAAAAAAAAAATTCAGTCAAAGTATAGTATGAGCACATGTCGAAGAAAGTTAAGAAAAAGTCTGTCAGTCTAGTATGTTGAGAAAAAAAAGGTCGCAGTCAGAGTACAGTATGTTGAAAAGTCGTTATTGTGCTGCTAAAATCTAGTATGTTTAAACAAAAATCATAAAATAAGTCAGTGAAAAAAGCCATAGTTTGTCTTAAGGCCACAATATAGTATCTCAAAAAGTCAGTTTAGTCATACATATGGCATCAGTTGGTCAGTAGCTAACTGTATACACCTACCTCATAGGCGAGAGCAAAGGTTCCCCAGTGAATGGCCACGGACTGTTTCGCCTGAAGGTCTTGGTGAATCTGAACAGCCTCTTCTGGATCTACATGCTGCCCCTGCATCATATCCCTGAAAAACAACAAAATATTCTTATATTTTTGTCTGCATGGTCTTTTAAAACTCCCACTGCCAGTGTACATATAATAATTGCATTGTACATTATAACAACCAAATCAAATCTGTAGAGTGTTATTTTCAGTGTTGTGTCCACTACTAGACACATATGTGCAATCCAGTACATCTCTGCCAGAAATTCTGCCTTCATAAAGTTTTCTAACATGAGGGGGGCAGAACATCAGAAACACCTCAATATATAATGTAGTCTGATACAACACCTCCAACATATATTGATTTGACATCATCATGACTGTGTCAACAAAATCTGGACTGGCATTGTAGAAGTATAATTTATGGCAGTATAGGTGTATCTAATAAAGTGGACACTGTGTGTGTGTTCATTATGAACAGAACCTGGGCAGGTAAGCTCCAATGGGGATTGCTGCAAGGTCAAACGGTCCGAAGCGCCGCCCGATCTCCTGAAAGGAAGCGCAGTAGCCGGTATCACCAGCGAAGAAGAATCTATGGTCTGGACCCAAGATGGACCAGCTGCCCCATAAAGACTGAAAGAAAGAGATAAATAGTTGTATTTGTGCTAAATACTCTTTGAACACAAAATAAAAAATGGAAAAATGCCTCTGTTATTTGATTTATATGCAAGTATTTCTGCAAAGTGTATATGTTTTCTCTCATTCGCCTCTACTTTTATAGTGATTTAAGGGAATATCGACAGTAATAATAATTAGGAGTTTTTACCTTGTTATCGTCCAGCGCGGTGCGTTTGCTCCAGTGCTGAGAGGGTGTGCAGACAAATGTGACGTCATCGTGACCCGGGACACAGTTCTCCTCCCACCAGTCCAGCTCCATCACATTTTCACAGCCCATCTTCACCAGCCAGTCCATCAAACCCAGGGGCACGAACCTGTGAAACACACACTTACTTCATGTGACTTGTTATGGTTTACATTTTCATGACTGACACTTTTTAAACCTTATCAACACAGTATACTATGAATTTGAAAGATATTTTTATGACATGCTATACTATGACTTAGTACATTTTATAATTTGCTTTAAAGAAACTATACCAGTTGTACCCCAGTGACCCCTAAAGGGATGAGCGGTTGAAGATGGATGGATGAACTATACTCTCTACTATACTAGACTCTTTTCCTAATTATAGTATTAAGTATTATTATTTTAATACTTTTATGACCTACTATACTATGACTTTTTTCTACTTTTTTATGACATGACTTTTTTAATACTTTTATGACATACTAGTGTATCTATATTTTCATACTTTATTGTGGCTACTATACTATGACTTTTTAAAGATATTTGTATATTATACTTTGACTTTTTTCTTAATGTCATACTATACTGTGACTTTTTTAATAATATTTTTTATGACATACTTTACTATGACATTTTTCTACTCTTATGGTATACTATGACTTTTTAATGACACTTTAGACATGGACATTCAGACTATTTTTTCGCTTATTTTTTTATGATATACTATACCATGACTATTTTTGACATACTATTTTGACTTTTTTATATTTTAATCATACACTATATGGTGACTGGTTTTTTTTTTATGACATACTGATTTTTTTCTTTTTTTTAACTTAAAAACTTTATGACAAAAAAAGTGTAAAAGTCATAGCATAGTGAATGTTTCAAAACTTTCTTGTGGCTTGCTATATTATTATTATATACTATATATATTTACTTTTTAAAGATACTTTTGACATGCTATACACTAACTTTTTTGTTTGTTTTACATGTCTTATGATACGTATACATATGATGCAAAAATCTTTTTTATGACAGTATATTATGCCTATCTTTTTTTCATGGCATACTATAAATGTAATTATTCCAAAAGTTTGGTATACTCTAATAATGCACTTTGGTTGAGTGGAAGCTAAACACATGAACTACAACTGACTATAATTAAGACTGGATCTACAGTATTGTTGCCTATAGTTGGTACAGCACATACCAGCGTAGCTCCCCTCCAAAGCGTGAATTAAGGCTGGCCACAGATCCAGCATCCAGATGGTCATAATGAGAGTGACTGATGACGACAGCATCAATCCTGGGCAGCTGTTGGCAGGAGGATAAACAATAAAACCGAGGTAATGAAAGCAGCCGCCACAAAACAACAGCTGGGTGAAATACTATCACGGAGTTATTCGCTTTTTTTCTAAAGTGAACTATTTTAATAAGGGAATATTAAAAAAACAAAAAGTACCAAACCTGTTCCACAGTGCAGGGGGGCCCTCGGTATCTTTTGGGCCCCATGAACTGGAACGGTGAGGCCCTCTGGCTAAAAATTGGGTCTGTCAGAATATTCAGCCCATCCATTTCAACCAGAACTGTGGCGTGACCCAACCAGGTGACTCTCAGACCTGGACCAGAGTTGGACAGGTCTGGGTTCTGGACAAAGTACGGTTCCATCACTGGCAGCTCACTGTCCAGAGCCTTTACAAGAAGGAGAGAGGAGAGTGATCAGCACAGAGAGAGGTAGAGGGAGGGAGGAAAGAAGGAAGGATACACTAGGGGAAAGAGGTAGAACAGAAATACAGGGAGAGAGAAAGCAACCACACACTGATTATCGGGAATAGGTTGATTTAGTCTTATGACTTCATCTGATCATACTCAAAAATTACACTAAAACCGTCTCACCCCAACAACAGACCAATTGTTCGACTTTCTGCAAATGTTGCAAAGCTACACTGTTTCCTCCACTCAGGAATTAACATGTCTTTGTTGCTGCGTGAAGGATTTATTCTCAGTTACAAAGACAAATCCTTTTGAACAACTTCCTATTGTGTGCCTTGAAGTTTCATCTATGTTCAGTATATATGCCTCTAGTTTACAAGGATAAATCCTAACACACACGGCATATTTAAAAAAATGTTGTAAGCTCCCTTCTCATCATCGCATTTTTGATCTATGATCTCTCTGGTTGTGCAGTGAAGGGGTTGTTTTTCTGCTGCAGTGTGAAAGCAGTGTTTGAAGCCTGTTAAGCTCTTACTGAGCTCAGCAAGTTTTCCACCAGGAGCTATACTGTAAATACCATGTTGGTTTTTAGAGTCGACAAAAGGGCAACAATCCTACTAACAGAGGCGAGAAACACTGAATATGAGCTCTAATAATGATCACTATAGGCCATACATTTGCTTGACCAAAGTTGATACATGTGAGCCACCAGGTTTATGATCACACAAACAACGTCCCAATCAACACTTCCAATAACTATAAAATGTACTATGTAATAGCTTTTTAAAAGTGTGCAAGTGGGTGTGTTTAGGGTGGAGTTACCCTCCATATTATCCACTATCTACTGTATTAAATTGGGAAGGTTAAACATAAAGCATCATCTACTACTGACCGGACACACTATTAGGACTTAGATGACTAATGACAAATTGTAGTTAATGGCTTTAAATTGTAGTCTAATAATTCCCCACCTCTTTATTAGTTGGTACATTGCTGTGATTTTTATCCAGCAACAGGAATCTAAGCAGGGTGGTGTAGGAAGGGAATCGCCATGTGGGCCAGGGGTTGGTCCAGCGGCCATGTTTGTCCCGACAGGACTTTGTCACTTCCTCCTACAATCAAAGTAAACAACGACATGTTACCCATTTATTTTGGGCTTGAAGAACGAGTGGTAGATTTTAGGGGAAAGGGATGATGGGAAGTGAGGGCTTACCTCCAGCCGGTAGTCCAAGCGGAAGCTCTTGCGGGAGGAGCGAGAGGAGCTGCTCTTCCTCGGGGTCTGAGGATCCACCTCTCCACCCTCAGCACCTCTTAGCACTCCACCATCCTGGAGGACAAACACAAGCACACAGCGATGGAGTCAATATGCCAACCATCACCTCTTCTTGTGCCTTCAAATTGAAAGAAAGATAAACTGGCCTTTACTATCTTAACAGACTTCTGACCTGATTTAGCATCACACACCTAGAACAACGTTGGACTCATAATGGACAGTTTAAAAAAAACAATACAGCAGAACCAAAGACATCTTCTTTGTTATTCCTTGTACTCTTCTTCCTTGTCAGAGCCTACATCAACCACAATGCAACTCACCAACAACACAGCTAACAGTACAGTCAGAGAGTCAGGTGTGTTGTGCTAGTAGAAGCTAACAGAGCTTTAAGCCACTAACCTCAAGCAGAGCTGAGGAGTGGGCTGCAGAGGGCTGGTGAGCTCACTTCTTTCTAAGTCCACTTCCCCAGATTTTTTAAAGTCTCTAACATGTAGTCTTCAGCCCCCGCGGACGGTAAGAGCTCCGTCTGGAGCCACAGAGGCCAAAGACCAGTTAAACTAGCAGTAGGCTGGATGTTTTTGGCATAACCTTCAGCATACTGTAGTTCAAGTACTCTGAGAGAAAACTAGACTTCTGCACCTCCTCATGGCCCTGCTTTCAGGGTTCAAAAAATCTAGCCTGTGATGGAGGACTTTAGCCAATCACAGGTCATTTCAGATAGAGAGTTCCTATTGGCTCTTCATTCAACAGAGGCAGCTGTCAATCACTTGTGAAGGTGATCAAACGGTCAAACTAGGCAGCTCTGATCAAATATGAATCAGTATTCTGTTACTGTAATGCCTATTCCTCACCAGAAACATCTTGTAGCTACTATTTAGCTGTAAAATGAAAAAGTTTGCTCCGGCTGGTGGGCGGTGCTCAGTATTTCCTCAACTGATCTTAACATGGCTGCTGGGTCACAAACAATACTACAAGATGTGTCTGAAAACATTTGAGAGAAATTAGTCATTACAGTAACAGAATACTGATTCAGATTTGATCAGGGCTGCCTAGTTTCGCCATTTGATCGGAGTTTGCGATTGATTGACAGCTGCTCAGAGATGGCAGCCTCCAGCTCGGCTCTGATTGGTTGTTTTTCTCCGGTCTGTGAAATCCTACAGATGCCATTAGGAGCAGCAGAGGATCCAGAGGCATACGATTTTTTTATATGTCTTAAGCACTACTGTCAGGATATAGTGACTGTTAAAATAACTTTTTTTTTTTTTTAAATCATATTTGCTCCAGTTCTACCCAATGCAGATTTAACAGACTGTGTGAAATCAACAGTTTCCCTTTAACAGGTGAAACATGTATCAGGAAACTAAACCACAGTGACTGTAAATAGACCTTTTTTTCACACCAGACAAAATTGTAGTTAACTGCAAACTGTAAAGGGCATGTCAATATGTCTACTGCTGACATTTTGACATGTCATAGTACAAAAAGTCCAAGTGTAATCAACAACACTGATAACGACGACATTCCACTGAGATTTGCAGTTGCTGCTATTTTGCATGCTGGTTCACTGGAATGGCTTCCTAGGACACTTGGATGGTATTGAACTTGTTAATGCTCTTCGTTCCACCTGTGCTTTTCCTGCTATAAGTCAAAATGTCTGCTGTGAAAAAGATTCATTTTCAGCAAATTTGCAACCATATTTGGAAAAACAGGCATTTTGTTTCACTGTAAAATGGTCGAATTTACCACATCTTGTTGTGAGTTGATGAGTCGGCTGCTCACCTCCACCAGGCCTTTCCTCTCCTCCAGAGCTGCTCTGCCTGAAGATGATGGCTGCTCCATGGGCTCACCACCACACCTAGCAGACAAACACAACACAGTTACCACTGCTTCAAGGGGTAACATACCTTGCTTAACGGTGCATTACATATTCATAAAGCAATGATAACGGAGCACATTAAACCGCTCACAGTTCAATCATAGTAGCTTGCATATGAGACAGACGATAATCGGACACAATGAGATCAACTTCACTGTGTTCAAATGACATTACGATGAGGGGTGGCATGGCGCTACCACAGTGCACCACATGCAATACCTCAACCTTGTTTCAAACCAAATCTAGCAAGACTTAATAACACTGTGTCTCCGTTTTCACATTAATCTTATCGTGTAACATCTTGTTGGCAGGAAATCTCATGATACATGTTGCCCAGCAAGGGTGACAGATACAAACCCATAAATTTGCACTGTTCTCACTCTTGTGTAATAGTACTGATTGGGTGGTAACCGGTGTAAGCATAATACCAAAATAATGACGCCATCACATTCTTGCTTCATTACAGGCCCAAACTGCCAACTGCAACAGCCAAAACTGCTCTGACTAATGGTGCCTTCAAATGAGGTCCTGTTTACCGTGTTTACGAGATGGGAAGTCGTGAACGCGACATGCGTTGCTTTCAAGTGGTCAAGTCATGAAGAACACTGCTGCTAAGCAACGGCAATATTAAGCGTCACTGTCTGAGTCTAGGAGCCACAGAGGCTAACTGTTTAGCAAGCTAGTAAGTGGGTAACATAACGCAGGAAATGTAAAGACAAAATGACAGAGGAGAAAGATAGAGTCATTGGGAATATGAACATTTTCCTCAGACATAAAATTACCAAGAGAAACAACTAAAAGTACAATATATTAACTTATGCACTGAAAAATTATCTTCCATAGGTTCCGCCATTTCATACAATGTCATCAAACACGTCACAAGTCGTGAACTCTGAGATTTCAGAAACTTTCCACATAAAAGGTTGTGAATACGACATCTGGGGGGCTCTTCTCATTAACACGGTAAAAACAGCCCCATTTGAAGGAACCATAATATTCCTCCCTGGACAATATCCACCTCAAACATCGTGGTGCAATATTAAACTTTGAGTTGAGCTCTACGCTGAGCTACAGGTCTGTTTTCAGCTTCACCCTTTTTCAGAAAAGGATGCAAAATAAGAGCGTGAATTTGACATTTTAGTTTAGGGGTAGGAGAAAAAACACCTACAGTACATTTACTAGGCACAAAAACTGATGTTGGCACCTGCACACTCCAAAGTCAGCAAGCCTAATCACAGCCCTTCCTTATCCTGCTATTATCCAGAGCTCTCACAGTGCAGCACACACCCTACTAACTACTATCCACTCATAAATGATTCCTTCATACACTTATAGAGAATACACTTATGAGAAAATGCACTTCGGGGTTTGCATTCTTCGCAATCCCATATTGATATTTGTAAGATGTGGTCCCTTTGTGACATGATATTGACGAGAGGCTAACAGATGGGAGACATTTATGACTATGTCAGGTATACACACCAATGCCATAATGCAATGGGAGCCCCACAATGCACTTGTGCTCTTTGGGGAACTCTATACATTAAAGCTATGGCGTGCTGATGATGCACTCAGCCTCATGAATGGACTTTAACTGCACAGACACACAGACTCTGTTGGACAACAATGGAGCTCTGTGGATGACAACCAAACAAAGATCTATGCGGCCAGCCAGCCTGATGTGGTCATATAAACACAAATATAGCCTGAAGTGAGAGTTTCTCTCCTTCTCTGTAGTCAAGTTAAATTAAATCTTTCTAATAAGTCACCAGACTGGGTTGTCTCCAAGTTATTTGAGGAAAATCAAGAGCATGTGGACTATTAGTGATACTGGATCGGATATCAGGCCGATACTGACTCAAATGGCTGGATCAGGTATCAGTGAAATGGCACAAATCTACACAACTCAGTTAAATGTTTACACACAATTCACATTATATACTGGACTTTTGTTTCCTGTTGGAGTTTTGACCAATATGTTACTGCATTAAAAAGGTTCACACTAATGTAATTCCTGTTGATTTTGAAGTTGTTGTTTTTTAACCAATTGCTCACATACAATTTAATATTTTAAAAATAAATAATTCACTAAATTTATATCCATGTATTTATTTGTTACATTATGTTTTACAAAGTTAGGAGAACGATGTTTAAGTCAAGCCTGATGTTGCTTTCCACATAAAACAATAATCTCAGTAACTTCCACACAGCGAGGTATACAGTTCATCAGTTAAACACTGGTATCGGTACTCTGTATTGGCCAGTACCTCACGCCCAGGTATCGCTATCGTTACCAGGACTGAAAAAGTCAGATCGGTGCATCCCTGCTATTTGAGAAGGACACAGAATTGCTGAAAATCACATTCACCTACAGCAGATTTCCCCCAAGAGTGAGTAAACACATTAATGATATCATTGCCGTCATCACGACAGCATCATACTCAAGTCTAAACATCAATCAGCGTTGGAAATCAACTTTCTCATGCGTCTGTGGCTGGTGGTTTCCTAAATCTACTCAATAGATTGCCATTGTTTTTTTGTGGCTAGTGAGTGAAGCAAATCTAGCAGCCACATGCATATTTTACCAGCATTTAGCTGGTGGCTGGAGCTAATTTCCAACCCTGCATAAATGAGTCTAGTCCTTGAGATACTGACAGCCAAACCATATGATAAACAGCTTTAATACCTTAAGACATCTGTCAACTATTTCCTGTTAAAGGTGTGTGAACACACATTGACACAGACAGGAAACACTGCAACAACACTGGCTACTGCATTATTAACTTCTTTGCCAAATACAAGAAGGAAATGTAGTAATGCTAGCTGTAGCACATCTTAACATAACTAGCACAGCATAATGCGTCCCAAGGGGAACACGACAGTGATAGCATAACACAGATTTAAATACCACAGGGTAAAAAAAAAAAGCGTTATGTGCTACAGAACCTGCCAGTAGTTAGAAACTTACCTGGGAACTTGAACGCAACAGAACACCACCGCTTGTTGTCTTAGCGGGGAGACATGTTTGTTGCATTAACGTTCACCGTATACTACGTTAATGCGAGTATTAGCAGGAGCTGCGCGGTTCACTGAGCACCTCCAGTCCACGCTACATTACTGTGACGTGGATTTTAGTCACTAGCGAGCGGGAGCTTGAAGACGACAGTAAATGCTGTTGGAGAGCCGTGTTTCTAAGGTAAGTCGCGGTAGTTTAAATGCAGCAGGACGCTGAGGATCATTAGTCGGCACCAGCTCCAGATCTGTGACGTCGGCGCTAAACCCTCTGATCACGTGACCGCCCGAAACCCTCTCACTGAGACTGAAGGCTGGTTTATAAATAACCAAAACCGCACTAAAACAGAAACAAAGCACGAAATAATATTTTATATACTAGAAATATTACTTAAAAAATATTTCTAAAATTCTACTCCATCTATTCTTATTTATTATTATATATATTGCACTAGTCCGGGTAAGTTCACGATTATTACTGTTTTTATTTGCCATCTTAATGTTTTTATGTTAATTTTCAGTTATGGAGGATTTATTCAATTTGTAAAACCAGTTATTTCTCCTTTTAAACTGCATTTTCAAATATAGTTTAAAGTCCAATATTTATTTATGAATAAATTCATGTATTTAAAAACTTATTGTCTGTTTTATGGTGTTTTGTGAATCCCTTTTTTAATTTAAACTATTTATTGATGGATTAATATATCACTGTATATTCTTTTTATAATTCTTTTAATTGCCCTTTAAAATGTCAAATAATGAATTACTCTAATTTAATCCGTTTATTCATAAACACTTGTAAATAATTTTCTTAATGCCTATTTTTATTTTGTGATTAGTTAAATCAATTAAATGCTTTACTACTATTTACATGACTCTTGTTGTCTGCCATACTCTGCATCTAATGTCTTTATTGTTAAGCACTTTGAGCTGCATTATTACGTATGATATGTTATATTATACTTAATTTAGTTGTTTGGTAATAATGTAAAAAAAAGTAGCCATGAAATTGATTTATTCTCATATATTAATTGAATTTAAGCCAAGATATTTTATTTATTTATTTATTTAATTTTGACCGATCTAGTCAAATGGCTACTTGCACAAAAAAAATAAATGTGTAGCTTATGCTGTATATTAAAATGTTAAAAAAAAAAAGTTTTGCATGAAAGATGCTAAACAAATGAAGTTTATTATTATTATTATTATAATTTGTTTAATAATATGGTGAGTAAAATTACCAATAATCATAATAATGTATTTTCTTATGGATTCATTTAATTACGGCAAACATATTTTTAGAAAATAAGTTATTCAATTATTCATTAGTATAATTATGACCATCTAGTCTAACGGCTTCTTGCACAAAATAATAAATGTGTAGCCTATGCTGTATATTTGACGAATAAAATTGTAGAACTAAATCAAAATATGATCTAAAATAAAAATAAAACAAAATAAAATAAAATGCACCACATTTGAACACTTTTTGACCAGGTGTCATCTTCCTGGACAAGGATGATGAAATACCCATTACATTAATTTACAGCTTTAAGAGAACTAATTCACTGTTACTCTCACTCCCTGTAATAGTAATATTAAGTTTGTATGTGCAATCAGCACTGACTGTGTTAGAGGAAACAATCACTGATGACACACATTTCTACTTATACAACGGAGTTAAATTTGAATTAATTTAGAGACAGAGAAAAGGTGTCAAGTAACTGTACTCCCACGAGGACTTTTAAATATTGTACGTTACTACTACAGTTACAGTTACGTTATTGAACCAAGACGTGCAGGTGCAGGCTTACCTTGGGTTGCTCCTAATGGGGGACACCTGGACCAAGTTGAATCCGAGCACACAAGCTACACTCAGGCGCTCGGTGTGTTTACTAAACTTATATCTACACGCCAGCAACAAATGAACAGGCCTGCACAACACTGTCTCCATGCTAGCGCTTTGTATGTCACCATATCTGCTTAGGAGTTTTAATAAAGTACAACCAGAAGACACAGAGTCGCATATGTGACAAGTCGACGGAAAGTTTTCAGCGTCCGGAAAGCAAAAGTTTGAACTTCCTGGTAGATGCTTTCAGGGACTATCGGAAATCTGAACATTCACCGCTGCTTGATACAGACACATTTAGATTTCAGTTTTTTATATCATGAAGAAATGTAAAAATTGTCTTCTGAAATCTGTCATATATATATATATATATATATATATATATATATATATATATATATATATATATATATATATATATATATATATATTCTTGAGCTGCTCAACAGAATATGCACCTTCATAATGTGATCCTAACCCTAAGGTGACGCTAATAGTTTTTGCACAGAGAAAACTTCATAAATTTCATCACCTCCTGCAGAGAACCAGCTGAATATCCATCCATCCATCCATCCATCCATCCATCCATCCATAACCGCTTATCCCTTTAGGGGTGGCGGGGCGAGCCGATTCCAGCTGGCATTGGGCAAAGGCGTGGTTCACCCTGGACAGGTCGCCAGTCCATCGCAGGGCACACAGAGACAGACAACATAGAGACAGACAACCATTCAAGCTCACATCCACACCTATGGGCAATTTAGAGTGATCAATTAACCTGCATGTCTTTGGACTGTGGGAGGAAGCCGGAGTACCCGGAGAAAACTCACGCAAACACGGGGAGAACATGCAAACTCCACACAGAAGAGCCCCATCTGAATATACCAATCTTTAAACAGCAATTATTACACTGAAGTGGGCAGCCTACAAACTTCATGGTTACGTCAACAAAAAAACAATCAAGCAGTCAGGTTATGAGCCCCTGAGCCGTTTTCAGCTTGTTTAAACAATTTCATATCCAGCTATTTAACCAGGATGTGCACTGGTGGACTAGACATGATCAGGATTAAGAAGCAGGTCAAACTGTGCTCCACTTGGCATCAAAGATCAGGGTTTAACCTGTTTTGCTCTATTCAACGTGTCAGAACATACACCATAGTTGTGCCCTATGCTTGGTGTAAATTGTCCGGCTGGCAGCATGCTACTGCTGGTTTTAATGCAACACCTGCAGTCCATTGTGTTTTACGAATTAACCTACATCAAACCCAAATGATTATAACAAATGTTTACAAGCAACACATTTACTTTATATAGAAAACTGAGAGAACGTTACAAAAATACAACAAACGAGCTATTCACATTCAAAACTGTGGATATCTCATCAGATAGGTGTGAATACTGACCTCTGCTCAGGTTTAGTTCACAGGGATGCAAGGATCAATTACATCAAGATGATGGGACAAGGTTAATGTTACAAAAACAAATCAGAGAATGACGTTTATTTTGTCATTCTACCTCACAGCCAGCTGATCCAGCAATGTTTGGGTAGAAAAAACAACAGTGGGAGGTATATAACGAAGCAAATAAGTAAGATAAATTGTGGGGAAATCATTCTTATGTCTTCTCTGAGAAATGTGGTATTGAGTGTCACAACAAAAATCACCTATGTGTGTGTCTTTGTCCATGTCTCAGTGCTCCTTGTGGTCTCCGTCCTCCTCCAGTTTCCTGATCTCTGCTTTCAGGTGGTTGATGTTTTCTCTGCTAGCTTTTAGTTTGTCTTTTAGCTCTGTGATCTCCTGGCTGGTTCTCTTCTTTGCTGCTTCCATTTTCTCCTTGGTCCTCTGCTCCAGCTCACTGACTGCAGACACAGGAAGACACATAAGCATGATGTCAGTGACAATACACAAAGTCAAATACAGTATGCCAAAAATACCAGGTTGTCCTACAACAGCCAGAAGCATTTTGAAATATGCACGCCAGTATGCTTTACTGGTTTTTTCTGTGTTGTTATGACACAGTAGTATTTCCCAATTGTATGCATACTGCATGCAACAGCACATACATAAAGGCAGTTGCAGTATGTACTAAAAGTGAAGAGAAAAAGTAAGTGATCTGGAACATAACCAAGGTGAATGCTGCTCTACAGAGACACAAACTAGATTTTTCCCTTCTGCAGGGCACTTAAGGCCAAATTGGGATATACTAGTCTACATATAAATTTGTGTCTTGTGTTTCTATGGGTGTGTGTCTACATACATTCTGTCTCATGCTTGTATGCACCCAGGGTGAGTTGTCTCGATGTGGTCAGTAGCTGCTGCATCATGGCTGTGGGATCTTGGAAGATCTGAAAAATTACAAAGAAAACAGTCAGATGCATCTCTCCCTAATAACTGTGGTCATAAGATACAGCACAAAAACCAGCATACCATTTCATCATAGAATTCAGAAACAACTGTCTTCTTGGGCATGGCACTGGAGTCTGACTGGAACAGCTTCAACAGATGGTACAGAGTCACCTGAAACACACGAGTACAAATCAAGATCAGCATAAGTTCAAAGTTCCTGCATTGCCCTGCCTGCTAAATACTAATTCTTATCATGTGTTGGGTATTAAGATGCAGAGCAGCTCAGAATATCAGTTATGCTCTCACAGGTTTCTCATTGGGGTCAATGAAGAAGATCTTGATGATGATCTCAAACTCCCCCCAGCCCGTCTCTGTAATCTCATATGGAGGCTTAGTCACCACTAGAAAGAAGAGACACACAGTGAGCAGCTACACACCTGCTTATATGATGCAATATCCATTTCTATTCACATTTTAACACAATTTAGTACAATCTACAGGAAATGGCAACCTCTGACAGCAAAAACAGATATTCCTCATCCCACACTAGTTATGCAGAGGTTGACTCACCTCTCAGTGGGTTACCATAGCTCTCATGTAGCTTGAATTGGATCTTCTTCACATAAGCAGACATATCCTGGAAGAACACAACGTTATTATATAAAATCAACAGCTTGACCGTATAGATGGCTGACTATTATCTTTTATAAATGGCAGTATTTTATATACTTCTTACCTCATTTCTGTAAGGCTTCACATAGACAGACCACTGATGTGTGTGTCCATCCTCCTCTCTCTTCTTCCCGAAGTAACGAGCAACGTTCCCAAACACAATGGGCTTCACAATGGTTATCCCCTGCAGATCACACAGGGAAAACATGCATAAATCATATGACTGTGTTGGTGTTAAAATAGCCCTGAATACAAGATTTAAGTAAACGACAGAACAAAGAAACGGTGGGTACCGTTATATTTTCAATAACCCCAGACCGCTTCAGTGTAACGTTAACGTTAGGTTACCTTAACTCGCCCCCCGGAATCTGGACCAAATTCAGTCATCTTTTTGAACATACTCCGGTAGAGAGAGCGAAGCTGATCCCGTATTTCACTCTAAAGGACTTCTCTTACTCCACAGGGTGTATCCGCATTTAATAAACCCGCCATTCAATCATTTAAAGCAAGCTTTATACAGCCAGCGTCCTCATTTCAAACAACCGGCCAAACAAGAACCGGAAGTGCCGAGTGTAACACGTTAAGTTGCCCGATAGGAGTGCGACATCGAAGCAGCAACGTTCCGGCTGATGGAAAGAATAACGTCGGACAAGCAAAACATTGCATGTATTGATTTTTCTCAATTAGTCGATATTAATTTGTAGTATAACTAGATAGTTTGCTTACATACACTGAAAACATTACTGTATAAAATTACTGTATTTTCACAAATTTCATGACTTCTTGTTTTTCTTATTGATATCTTAAATCGTTTACGCAACGTGTTTAGATACAATTTTATTGGAAACGATGAGATAAAGGAAACCTTCTTGGCTTGAAGCCATCGTAAGGGTGTTTACAATAACTATATTTGCAAATACGAGTCTATTGTACTGGGACAGCTGTTACTGTAATGCCTATTTCTCACCTCAAATGTTTTCAGAATCATCTTGTGTACTATTTAGCTATAAAATGAGAAAGGCTGTGACCCTGAGATAAATTGACAACATACCAAGCACCACTACCAGCCAGAGCAAAAAAAGATTATGATCAGTTAAACAGTATTGAAATATATTTAGTCCAAGGGTTTATAGCCATTTAGAGACACTGTAGATTATCGCCCTCCATAAAGTAAGACTTCAGCCATTGTTACTCACTGGTGCCATTCAGTAAATATTTACACTCTCTGTTTCCTACATTAATTGGTAATAAGTCAGATTTACCTAGAAATTTGTAAATTTTAACATCTCTACCATAGATTTTTGCTTGTTTATGCACCTTCATCAGAAACCCCTCAAAAAGACCAATCTGAAAGACTAAAAACTGGAGAATTTGTAGACCAGATGAAAATATGGAAAAATGAAATATTTATTGGTTTAAAGTAACTGATACTGTCAACCCTTACCTGATGCCCAGTCTGAAAACTAGTCAGGTACAATGGTATGTACAAATATTATAATTACATACAAAGGAAAGCCAGAAAACCAAATTGAATTTAGAAATGTTTTATTTTTTGGGACCAATGATCATTTGATCACTTTTGGCTACCATGTGCCTTTCCCCTAACAGGGAATGTGTTGTTAGGACAAGATGACAACAGTCCCCACTGCCATTAATAATAATAATAATAATAGAAGTGACCCCACTGATCTAGAAAACCAAGTTACATTAATAACATAACAGAAACTCAACTTATATCAACATAGCCCTGAGAAGTCCTGCATAGCTATGTCGATACAGTTGCAGGTAGAAAATCTCAACTGTACATGACCTGTTGTATTTAATGTTGAGTTTTCAACTTAAGCCTTTAACAAGTCTCAGCTTGGGGCCACATGTGGCTACATTTCCCAACATTTAACATGATCTGTTAGAATGAAAAAGTGGCTTGAGATCAGATAATGACTGGTGAAAATATATCCTACTATTACACAATTCAAGTCAAATATTGAAAACACACCTCAAAAAAAGGATACTTTCCAGCTGCTTATTTTGTTCTGGCTTGATGCAAAAATCAGCCAGACTTCATCTGGGCTGGATTGTTTCATCTTCTGCAGTGATGCAAACCTGAAAACACTTACCTTCAGCGCTGTGGAGAGAAGTAGTCAACACAAGGCAACTACAAAATAACACCCAAGTACTCTTACTGACAGCCCTGCACAAATAGTCTTAATGTGGCTGATCAGACCTCTGCTCAGGATGACACTGACTGGAACTGTGTTGGGAGTTTGCTCAGATCACAAAAGTCAATGTACATACAGTAAAAGACTCCGAGTTGCAAGGTATCCGAGTTATCAGAGGAGGTAAAAAGACATGAATTGAGCACATTCCCAACACATTTAACACAATCTGGAGAAGAGGTCCAGTCAGCCAAATAATAATTTAAAAAATGTATAAGTGCTTTAAACCACATTACCATTTTTTAAGGAATTGTCCAAGAGACCTGGCATTCATATTTTCCCCCCATAAGTGCAAAATGTCCCACTCTCACATCGCTTTTTTTGTACAAACCCAAATTTACAGTGTTTCACTGCTCTTTCAGAGTTTACAAGGTTATGAGAGGACATGGATTAATATCTGTGAATATATAACACTTTCTTTTAAGTATACCATTATTATAATTATTATAATAATACACTTCAAAATGATCATTTGGGTTTTGTTTGGATACCTTTACAGATTAACATCTTTTCATCAAAGTTCAGAGTAATTCCTGTAGCCATTAGGGTCCAAAGTCTTTACAATCAAATACTTCTGGACATGCAGTATTTCAGGGGATGGTCATGGATTTGAACTGACATGACAGATAAAAAGAAAAAAACAAAAAGGGAAAAAAAAAACTTGACAAGTAAACCAATAATCTCCAATAACACAAAAAAACCCACACAAAACATTTGACAATAAAGGGAATTACTGAGGACAACATAAACAAGAGTTGTTTGCCATCTGTGGTAATCAATGTTGATCTTAATCTCATTTTGTTCAGATTTCAAATGGAACAAACCGCAATATGAAGATCCAAGGGCTAAATTTGGGATAATCGAGGCCTAATATATTTTGTATTTGAAAATACTGATCAGAGACAGTAAAAGACAGACATGTATCTCAGGATCAGCTGTATCACAAAGTGTTGACACTAACAGTGTATTTCAACAGAAGACATGAACATGATGGGCGGTGGAATAAAAGGTGCGTTGCCTCGATGACAATGTTGGTGTTTTGTTGCACATTCTGTATTTAACTAATCGCCTATGAAGAACCACAATTAGTTCCATATGTTGTGTTCAAAAGTTCATCCATGGCGTGACAAGTGTAAAAAAATAAAATAAATAAAACATTAGCATACAAAACCGTGTTAGGTGTGGAACATTAGGAGCAAAATGAAAATGGCAAATCACCAATCGGGCTAAATTAATAATTGAACGAAGACCAATTCCATGTCAGTATTTTACAATGTCTGTTTGATTTAACATGAATTTCTAAATTTAATGATTATGTTTGACATTAACGAACACTTCCAAGACAATTAGGATTGGGGGAGTTCTGATCACACACAATAGAAACCACTTTAACAGAATTGTGATTTTTTTTTTTTTTTTAGATTACGGTCCAAAGCTGCCCAAAATTGTTCAGATCTGTATGAACATGAGGACCTTCAACATGTTAAAGGTCTGCATACCCACCCATCAATTCACATTACAAAAAGTACATTCATCTAATTTGTCTTACCTTGTAAATGTTTTATCCATTTGAAGAACAAAATAAAAAATAACAAAAAGGGACTATTTACTAAACCATAAAACTGCTTTCTTATACATCTAAAAATATAACGCAGGGAAATTCAATATGAAAAACTGTTTGCAATCCAAAATAGACATTTAATATAAATGAGCCAAACATGTAGAGGAATTCACCAAATGCATTGAGTACCTCAGTAAACATTTTTTATTACAACACCAGCTAGTTTTTAATCAAAAGCAGAGAGACATTTACAAACAATCTAACAACAAAAAGAAGAAATGAGAATGAAGAGGAGGGGAGGGGAGAACACGGTATGTACCCTATAAAAACTGATCTCTAAACTGAATGTACACAGTACAACAAGTCAAGGGAAAATAAAAAAATAGGATGTGATGTTTGTGTCTTCTAGTTAGGGGTTGTGTGGGCCATTTTATTGTTTATTTGCAAAAAAAGCATCACACGTAGTCATCATGTCAAATAAAACATCATAAAAATAAAAGAACTGTTTGGAAAGTTTCTTTTCTTTCATCTTTAGTTACCATAAGTATAGATGTTTGGATAACATAGTCTTACACAGGTCAGGGTCTTCCATCCACTGCTCTTATTCAGGCAGACAAGATGAACAGACTGAGAAGGATGGGTGGAGACGGAGAGGAGAGATGGAGGAAGAGGTGGTGGTGGTGGTTGTGATCCTGTCCGGTCATGCAGGGTGGGGAGGTGGTGGCGCACTGAAATTCTTCCTCCGTTTCCTTCCATCCATCCTTGATCCTCGTTAGCTGAAAGGTGTCAAAACGAAGGGTGGAGTTTGGTTTCGAGGCAGCCCAACAGTGAACACTTTACCTCCTCATTATTAAACCTCTAGACTACACATACATGGCGCACACCAGGGCTGGGTTCAATTCACCATCACTGAGTCACAAGGTTGGAGTTTGTCCAAGTCCACTTACTGAGCTTATGGGCTATTAAACGTATGGTACTGTGACAAGGGGTGTGTGTTCAGTGTGAAGTCTCTGAAAACGAGGCGTCTCAATGGCAGAATACAGCGTTAGGACATTAACTTCTGTTTCTGTCGATGCTCAGTTGACTGTGTATTACACCCAGCCCCAGCACAGACACAGAAACATGGTCATGCAAACTTGAACAGGATATAACCAAGAAGCAAATCTGAAATATATCAGTAGGTATACACACCAGAATATAAAACAATATGCCTAAATGCATTTTATCACTTTTTGAAACACAGATTTGAAATTGTTTATATGCGCGCAGTTGATTTATATATTGATAATGAACATTACACATAGCTCTTGACAGACAAGTATTGACATCCATATATAAAATATAGTATATTTTAAGATTTGGGACAGTGATATTAGACATTTTTTATGTAATTTTCTACAGTGTACAATATATTTCAAATTCAGGGATGGACATGAAAGAAAATATTGAACGAATCTACAGGACAAACTCATTTAATTGTGGAAAGCTGAACTGAGTCTGAAGTTATACAGTGTGCACCTTACTGGATTAGTTTTGCACATTATTTTTTTTGTGTGTTTTGCAAAGTTTATGAAATTTCTTGATGATTTGGTCAAATAACTTTTCCAATCACCAGTTGTTTAATAAAAGACTTGCCTCCTCTCCAAAAAAAATTTCAAAACCCACTATCTTACACTTTTTAATGACATATACTAAGAATTTTTGGGATATACGATACTATGACTTCTTCATGGGACTGTACTTTTTAGGCATACCGTACTTAGACTTTTTTAGTACATACTGTACTTAAACTTTTTTAGTACATACTGTACTTAAACTTTTTAGGGCATACTACACTTAGAGTTTTTTTTAGGACATACTATAGTTAGTTTTTTTTAGGACATACTATACTTAGACTTTTTTTAGGACATACTATACTTAGGAGTTTTTCAGGACATACTATACTTAAAGTTTTTTTTAGGACATACTGTATTTAGACTTTTTTTAGGACATACTGTATTTAGACTTTTTTTTAGGACATACTGTATTTAGACTTTTTTAGGACATACTGTATTTAGACTTTTTTAGGACATACTGTACTTAGACTTTTTTAGGACATACTTTACTATGACTTATGGCATACTATATAGAGACATTTTATGACCTTTTGAGGACATACTACACAATGTTTTTTTTTAAATGACATACTATGATATGTTTTTCTGTGACTTTTGCCAATTCTCACAACCACAGCAAATTGGACCCTATGTTTGTCACACAGCTACTTCAAAACACATTTTCCTTGCAACCAACTAGTAATTGTAGGAATTAGGTATCGAACTAAAAACTAAACACTGAAAACTTTAACCACTGTGACACATAACATAGAAACAGTGCATTTTCGGGAAATTAAGTAATATAAGAGTAAAAGACACAGAAAGGACAAAAAGAGCGGTAGATACAAAGACAAAACTACCAAGAGGAAGCCACGCATCTGATTCAGACAAAGCAGGTTATAATTTGCCACAACCGCCCAGTCATATGGTTGCATAAAAGCATAATATATATATATATATATATATATATATATATATATATATATATATATATATATATATATATATATATATATATTTTTATATATATTTTTTTTTTTTTTTTTTTTTTTTAACAGAAAAGATTGTGTCACTGTTAATAAGTATTACCCTTTAAAAAACTGAATTTCCCTACGGGGATTAATAAAGGTTTATCTTATCTTATGGTCTAGTCAACATTACGCCAGCAAATAAGCTGCAATATATTGTACTTAGAATTGAGAAAGACAAAGTCCAGCATGCACGGTACAGGAAACTGGAAAGGCAGCCTTTTCACCATAATTAGAAATAGCAGCAGCAATGTTCAATTAGACCGTCAACAATGGGCCACTAACCTGTTAACATTAACACCCAATTTAAAGCTCCTCTTAACAAAATTTATCAGATGAAATGACAACAGCTCTGACCCAGAAAGTCACTTCAAATTTGCTATGTATTCTATCAGTTTAGATTTTCTAATCTATTAAGTCTGAGTGATACAAGGTTTTGCTTTACATGGTGAATTACAAATGGTTTCTGTACAAATAGGCCTTACTTAAAAGGCACGTCAAATGAGCACAGATGATTTTACATTGTTCAAAATTTCAAATGCATGTTTTTGCTGTAGAGAGGGTTTTACACGGTGCATGGCTACAGACAAAAACACTTTACCTGACAGTAATACTTTACACAACACAATAGTAAAACTCAGTAGTATTCCTCATCACACTATGATACAAAGGGGACTATAACATCCAGGAGAAGTGGCAAGGGGCATGACTGAACTTCAAGTTAAATTACAGATCAGACCACATAGGAATCAGACTAACAAATCTTTTGCCATATTAACAAATATGCCTTGAACCTATGTTCATTATAGAATATAGTAGTTCATATTAATATATAAAATATAAATATAATATGTAGCAGCGTGACAGCTAATACAGCATGGAAATGAAAAAGGACAGAGCCAAACCAGGGTCAAACAATCCATGAGATACTCAGACCTTTAACTTGTCTATCTGTTACAAAACACCCCACAAAACAGTCTAAGACGCGATACTTACCATTAAAAAAAATCCTAATTCAAAGATTATATTTAGACATTGCAGCAAGCTTGTCGCTGAGGGTATCATGTTTGCTTCCACTGTCATTTTCATTATTATACATTTGAGAAAAAAAATATATTAGGGGCTCACTGTGATAGCTTCATAGCTGCTTTGTCAACAATAACCTGAGAATTAAACATAATTGAAGGATTACAATTGTCTTCAGTTGCTTTGCCTGAGCCAAAGTAAGACAAAATTGTAATTTTTTTATTTTATACAAACAGCCCATCTTAGAGTCACATAAATTCAAGTATACATTTTATTTCCTCCCTGTTAATTAAATGGGCATGGGCATTAAATGGGCAACTGAAACTCTGTTTGACCCTGGCTTAACATGAGCAAATACTGTAGTATGCTTGCTTTTGAAAAGGACATCGGGGTTGTGATCCCCAGCATGCATGCACCTACAGACAGACTGAAGAGATAGCATAAAGTCATTTCAGCCTGGTGCAAACAGTGTACATTCCCCCATGGCAATATGAACAGATAAAACAAAGCATATCTGTGTGCAGAACAAATAGCCACACTACCAACAGGACTACAAGTGCTTAATTCCCTTTTTTTCCCCTGATGACCATGCTGTAAGATATCAAACTGAATGCAAAGGCAGATCTACAGCTAGAGACATTTAGGTAAAAATATACTCAACTAATGCATTTTGGCATCTACAAATTATCAAACGTTTTAGGCTCTGTGTCCACTGGGGATCCCTTATCTGACAGACAGGAGACTGCAGTAATTGCTGCTGCAATGGTACTTCTGAAAAGCAGTGCTTCTTTAAAAAAGGTTTTTACATTTAGCTGTTGCCTCGCTGAAAATGAACAAATGCTATGCTACTTAGAAAAAGTAATCTTTTGTTAAGAGGTTCCCGGTGGACACAAAGTCTTACTTTTCAGTTAAAAACTTATGTATATGGACAATCGGGTGTAACAGATCAGATGAATTCAGCTGGGGCTGACAGCTAAATATCAGCACAACTGTACACTATGTATATCACATGACAGATTACTAAGACAGTTAGCAAGTTATATTTTTTTGGTATGGGTTTTGTCTGCTTCAGCAACCCCACAACCAAAACCACCCCAGTTAATATTTCTCAGTATGAGAGAAACTTATGAAAAACTGCATATATAGATAATGTGACTAATGTATAGAGCCACTATACAGAGACACTGCATTCTGAAGAGTGAATGTAGTTTATGTCTGAAAAGTAACTTTTGAGAAATATTATTTGGGGTGATATGCAATTGTACAGAGATGTTGAAGGGTACATTTATCTAACTGGACTCTGCTCTATAAGGACCGGTTTATATACAACACCACAGACATCTTGAGGGATTTGGACATGAGAGTGACACACAAAATCGATCAAACCAGATATTTCAACTGCAGTTCCAAAACTTTACAAAAGTTATCATCTCAACAAGCGAGAAGTGACGCAACGGAAGAAACCGTCTTCCCACAAAAATTACAAAATCATTTATGAAATCCTAACGCCGAACAAGACATTAGCCTGAAAATATTTACCTCAAATCATTTGAGAGCAACAAACCATTGATAATATGGCATTGATTATGTTGTGCACAAGCTGGTGTTAAATAGTTTCAGATTAATTCATCTACAACTCATCCATAACATTACTTAACATCCAAAAAACCAGCATATCACATCATGCTATCAGCCATCATCTCTTGCCAACCTCAGATGATGTATCATTAAAAAATCAACACTGCAGCCTGAACTGAAAACATGTCGATTTACATACCAGTCAGTGTCAAATAACAATTAGCATATAGTCATGAATTTGCTGCATTGACATTAAAAATAGTTTTCATTTTATGGATACCTTCACTATTATTTACAAGGTCTGTCAGGTAACATTTGGATTTCAGTGTAACCGAATCAGTCAACTCAACTAAAAACCGAGGCGTTCTGCTCCTAGCTTTCAATGTATTATTCAATGTTTACATTGGATTTACTCATTTCAATCACATCTGTAAGACACTGCAATTAATTATGCACTGATGCTGAATGTAAACCAATTCTGACAATCAACAAATTACAAATAACTTCAATGAGAAGCCACTGATCAACTCAAGCACAACATCAGATTTTGTTTTCCTTTGACCTTTGCCTCAAAAAAAGATTGACCTTGTCGGAACATGATACATTTTTTTTTTTTTCATTTCACCTCAACATCTTAAATTGAGGCACAATGGTTCAAAAGTGAGCAACACTAGACTGCAAAACATTCAATTTGACAAGAGTGAAATGTCAGGCAATATTACCGACATGCAAATATGGAACAATAACATTGTCAAAATTTTCTGTCCAAAAATCAGCAGATAAACACCGATAAATAAATGTTCACCTTCTCTTATTCAGAACATGACAATGATATATATTCAGCTGTTAAATTGAAATGGTAATGTGTTATACAACATTACTGTGAATGGAACATTTACAAAATGTAGACGGGTCTACTATTGACAGCTTGAACATTGTAATTTTTTTCTTCTAAAAATACAATCCAATTTAAATAGGTAACTACTGTAAAAATTACTGGGGAATATCTGAAACCTGCCAATTAGTCAACTATTACAACAAGCACACTGACAAACCAACTCAGCAGTCACAATACACTTCAATTAAACTCACATATAAGGAAATGGCAAGGTTTGAATGTTATTATTCAAGCCAGAATAATTTCCACTTGTTTGGACCACTGGCCATAGCTGCTGGTAAAAAGCAAAATTTTTTATAATTTCCACTTTTTATGAGCCAAACAGATTAGCAAGTAGGTGTATCTATGAAGAGTTTCTGAACTGCTGAAATGGCAGTAATATAAAACTAGCACAGCAAAACATGTACAAGCAACAGGATGTACTACTTTCTTGCAATGCCATCTACAATTCATATTTTTTCTTTTTTAAATGTACTTGGTAGAATACAAAAAGTGGCTGACAAATTTTGCAAATTACCAGCCTCAGGGGCATGTAGACCAAAAAGTAACAACGCATCCACAAAGTCAATTTCCAGTAACTACCAGTGTATTTTCTGAGAAAAGCACAGCATCAACACAAGTCTTACAAACCCCTCGGTGCAATGCAGCATAAATACAGTATATTTTACACGTATAGGCTGAAAGATCAGGTATATAACACAACTGTAATTACTAATTGTGACATTTTAAGGAAAGCAAACTTACCTTTCACTTACCTGACATCAAAAGGATGGAGTTTAGAGGTCTTTTCCTTGATTACCTCGTCTCTACTTCCTCATATATTGATAGGACATTTAAATGAAGATATAGTTCATTCTCTACTGTGAATTATGATTTCAAAATTTTTTAAATGTTTAAAAGCCTTTTATGGCCTACGTATGACTACTCAGAGGACAAAGGCAACATTTCCCTAATAATTTATCAATCAGGGTGATTACAAACCCTTTGTAGATTAGATTTTGACCAAATATGTTATGGGTACAGAAAATCCATAACTATAATCCAATAAAGAAGAGAGGAGATGAGCAATCAAAGCAGAATTTTTCAAACATCTTCTGCCATGTGGTTTAGACTATTTGAGCCTGAACTGGGCTGGCTCGGTCCATCTCTAAAAAAATGTAGTGATGAAGAAAATAGAGGAGAGACTATGACAGAAGAAAATAACACAGGAAATGTACACACCTCCCTTCTCGTCTAGCGGTGTCGGTACTCCCTCTCCCTCTCTCTCTCGCGGTCTCGGTCCCGGTCTCTCTCGCGATGGCGGTCACGCTCCCGGCTGCGTTCTCGGTAATAGTCCTCATGCCGGTCGCGACTGCGGGACTTGTGACGTCGGCTCTTTTCTCGAGAGCGGCTGTGGTCGCGTTCCCTGGAACGTTCTCGCCTGGCATGGACAAGCATCATTGGACTGTGTACAAGGGGTTTAAAGTTTCAAATACCAAACGTTCCAGGGCCAATTCCCATTTGGAAGAAAGTCAGAAATACAGTAAATATAGGCGAGAAAACACAGAACCATGTCAAATCGAAGACAAATAGTCTATGCTTCAAATCTGGCTGTCACATTTTTTTCCAATTTGTGCCAAAATATCCCCAAGATTCTCTGACAAGTGGTTTTAGGTGTCTATTTAGTATAGCTTGTAAACACCTTCACTGTCACATTTAATGGCTACTGCACAAAATTATAAATCTTACCTGGAGGCAGAACCGTAACTTTTTGACTCAATGCCGTGGAGACAGTCCTGCAGGGAACTGATGAGGACCTTACAGCGGTCGTCTGCTGACACTTTGGACTGCTTAATCAGACTGATGGCGGTCACCAAGGTTTCAATAGCACTGCCATAGTCCGCTAAAAAAAAAAAAAACACAAGGATGTATTGAGCTTTAGGTTTGGCTCCCAGGTTTTGTCTTGTTGGCATTAAATCTGAGCACACCCACAGTAACTAACTACTTGTGTAGAATGTATCCTATATTATATTTGTGTGTTACCTGCACTAGCGTCAGACACTGCTCTAGATATGGCGCTGGAGGAGATGGCTCTGTTCCTGTTCATGATCTCCTCGAACTCAGCCTCGCTCAGGGGGGTCCGTGACGCCTCCATATCCCTACAAATACACAAAGGTAACAAAATGTGTTAAGTTCCAGCATTACACAAGACATTTATCTTTGCAACAAATGAGCTTTAACACAAAAAACTAAAACTGTAAATCAGCAACTTAAAGAATTCTTGCACTTAACAAAAAATAAAAATTATTTGTTCCACCTCCACCACCCATTCTTACCGGCCGCCAGGACCATAGTCTCCTCTTTCATATGGTGGCGGGCGTCCGTATGGATCGTTTGGTCCAGGGGGGCCTCGGCTGTCGTTGGGGGGCATGCTGTTGTTGCCAGGTGGGGGGAAGAAGGCAGGGTTGACATGAGGTGCTGGTGGTGGTCCACCTGGTGGAGGACCCGGCATGTGTGGAGGTGGAGCCAAAGCCATGGGGGGCCCAATGGGGCCTGGGGGACGTGGAGGGAAGGGTCCTGGCGGTGGTGGGCCCTGTTGAGGGGGTGGGGGGCCAGGGGGAGGGCCATAACCTGGAGGAGGGGGACCTGGGGGCAGGGGTCCCATTGGAGGCTGGCCAAACTGACCAGGGAAGAGAACAGGAGGAGGAGGCCTGTCGCCACGATTTGGAGGACCAGCGAGGGGAGGGGGAGGCCCTGGCCTGGAGGTGGAGGTCCTGGAGGACCAGGGGGACCAGGTGGGCCGGGAGGGGGACGCGGGGGACCCTGCATCCCACCTAAAAGAGAACACAATGAACAAAACAGAAGCGCATGAGAGAATGTAACATCTAGTGAATTATTTATCTTTTGCATACGTTATAGCAGGTAGAGTTCTCCCCAACATTTTTGAATACTATGGGGAAATAACTAACTAAAAAAGACCTTTCCACTTGTAAATATAACTGCTGATTTTAAACATAAAACACATATTAGCTCAGCCGATTTTTTGGTCCCGCTCGAATTTTAATATCCTATAGTAGCCTGTACATTTAACGATTTCCTTCAACTGTAAATACATATAGGTACTTATTAAGGCAGTTCAAAGCAGGAACAGTAACACACATAAGGAAGAGCAAGCCATAGCTACAGGGAACAACACATGTCAAAAGGCCACAAAATAATGCTGCAAATTAAATCAGAAGGCAACAGAACAGATGATGAGATACACTGTTTAAACACTGTTGAAGCAAACTGTTTCAATCAGGCTTTTTAAACCAGACACCTTGCATTTAATACTCCTTTTTTCATTTAATTGAGAGGGTATATTAACAAGAGCCCCAAGACATGGCATGGAAAGCTCATTTATATTTTAGATACTGTATATACTACAGTTAGCAAATAGGTTATTCTCATGCAAGGGCCACTCGTGAGATGTCATTTACGGCAAACAGGGGCTACAAGGCTTTGTCAGATGCATTTTGCTTTCTCTACAGCTGCATGAAGGCACTTTACGGAAACAATTTAAAAGGGAGGTGTTTTCATTGAGCCATTACACAGCATCAGAAGACCAAGGAGCAAAAGAAGTACTCCATGTACTCAGACTAAATATACTATAAGCCTGAAAAGAAGCTGAATTTGCTGAAGGCAGTATGAATATGATTGAGTAGGCAGAACGGCCTTCAAAAGCTTGCTGCATGCTTCTGCTTCTTTAGTCTTAAAGGATGTTTTCTTTTTTTTTTTTTTTTTTTTAAACCATTTTGTTTAATATTTTCATCTGAACTGACCTCAAAAGAACAAAGCACATATCTATAAATGGTGTGCTTCTCTGAAATGTTTTAGTTTAAGTTACCCTGCCCTCATGTAGGACCAACAGTATTTGATGGAAACTGTCTATTAAGGGATTAAGAGAGTTTGGTGAGAAATTCAGCTGTTTTTTGGGGCAGTCAACCTAAAAGTATCAATGGCACAACTCCTACCAATAAACAGCTGAGGGTTAGGATAAAAAAAGGTGATTGATCAATTCAATCAGATCAATCGAGGTGTTTCACCTCTGCCACGCCAGCTCCCGTTCCTGCCCCCCGGCGGGAAGGGATTGAAACTCATATCCATCAGAGGGCCATCTTGGTGCCTAATCAGATCTGGTCTCATGCCCGATCCTAATGGGGAAGAAAGCAAACCAATCACAACTCTTCCCTTCATTAACTTCCCCCTACTAACTGGAGGCCTGTCACGGCCCGGCAGCACGGGACTCCAGCCACTAAGCGAAAGAAGGGATGTGGAAAAAGGTGGGATGGAGGGGAAAAGACGCAAAAATGGGGGGATAAAAGGAGAAAAGCCGGCAGCTCCAATCTCTCCTACTATGTGTGTAAGGCGGCCAAGTCAAGAATTGCACAGAGTTTGAGGTTGGTAGCTTGCCAAGTAAAGCTTTGAGCAAACTGCTTCTCAGGCAATGTGGTGTTTGGAAATTGTCAGTGAGCAGAAAATTGCAGCCAGGGAAAGATTACATGTTCAACTGGAGGTGAAGAGGGACAACGAATGAACAAACGAGATGAGGAGGGAAACATGCAAAGACACAGCCCTGCCAGGGGAATTTAAATGGGGGAAAAGAGCCCTCACAAGAAACACACACTACAGTAAGACTAGCTCTGGTTCCATGCGGGTGTGAGTAGTAGCAAGCCTGGACTGTACTAACAGGGCAGCACTGCCATACAGGAAGCAATTTTACTTAGGGTCATTAATTTTCATGGCATTTGTCACACTATGATGATTGTTTCAATCCATTGCACTGCTATATTATTGTAAAATCACCACATGAATGACAAAAGACTGAAAACTACAACAATTCAAAAATATGAAGACATCTTTTAAAAACACCAAGTCTAAACATCAGGAAATCAAACCACTGACCCTTAAACCTCAACCGGTGATTCCCAATAAACTGACCCATACACATCACAGATCACTCATGTTGAAGTGTGCTAACTGTTTGAGTTGTGATGTGATCCACGAATTTGCTTTGACTGCCGAGACTGCGAATTAATTGTATCTGTTTCAGTGAGAGTGGAAATAGTTGGTTTTCCAGTAGAGATGTGATCAGCACACAAACATCTTTTCTGCCATGAACTCACCTTGTTTCTATATTTAACAAGGTCCAACAATAACTGTTCAAATGTCTAAATTAGATTACGATACATCTGGCAATTTACAGCAAATGTCAGTGGCTGACAATTTCAAATAATAGCACATTACCTCCTACACTCAGGCTATAAATCATTTAAGTACATTCTAAAACTGTTTGGTAATCATTAGATATGTATAGTTTAAAATTAGACCTGCTATAGCATAAACTTTCATTACATTAATTTACTGACTGACACTTCCATCAGCAGTTTTTAAATATTATCATCAAACTGAGCGAATTGCTTTGTCCCTACCAGACGGGCACAAACACTTGTTACCAAACTAACCAGGGAAGTGTGGTGGCGGTCCTCCAGGCCCAACCGGACCAGGAAAGCGGTCTCCACCAGGGCCGGGCGGTCCGGGTGGGAACCTGCCTCTGCCTCGACCCATGGGGAAACCCCCACGAGGGCCAGCACCAGGGGGACCAGCTTTTCCTTCCCCAGACATCTGGCCTGACTGGGTACCTGTAAAATGAAGAGACGCCAGTGACTCAGTTTTCCATTTAATATGTAATAAATAATAAATGTATGCACAAGTAAACACGCCTGGATCAAAACCTAAAGCGCAATATGTGCGATAAGTGTACTTATAAGGCCATGAAATGTTGTCCATTTTGTGCATTTTCCACAGAATAACCAGACATGATCTCTTTAAACGAGCATAATGATAAGCATTCCAGGATAAATTAATGCTTGCTGAGTGGATTTTAAAATATACCGATGCCAAGTGTGCACTCATCCTACTTACTTTTGCGTGACTGCATTTCGAACTGGCTGAGGGACTGTTTGTTGCACGGCGTGACAATGGGATTCTGACCATGGAGCTCCCTCTTTGACAGCAGCTCCATTAACTTCCTGGATGATCCCTCTGAGCCCACACACACCAGCGCAAACCTGTAAGATGAATGAAGAGGACAGACAATCAGATTAATGCTAAAAAATCTGAGGTGGTGCTTTTTGATTTATATGCTTGACTTGTGTGGGTCAAGCATTAAAATTTTTTCTTCCCAAATGTAATTTCAAAATATACCAACCAGTACTGCACTGCATCAGATCTAAAGGACCTCTTTCATAAGAAGCACAGTATAGAGCCGCAACAATTAATCGATTAGTTGTAAACTATTAAATTATTTGGCAACAGTTTTGTTAATCGATTATGATTGCTTTGAGTATTTTTTTCTGCTATAGCAAACCTCACCCTTTTGACTGGCCATTGGCTCTGTTTTCAAAGAACTTGATCTCCAGCACATCTGTGATTCCGACCGACCTGATAGCTTCTGTCAGGTCCTCATCTGTTGTCCACTGCATAAAAGACAGCATCGTCAGTATACTTGACTTCCTTAACTTGATATTAATTACGTAATGTTACAGATAAATGTGGCACGAGAATACCTTGTTTACAGGACTGTCTAAGAATTCTCTGATACTCACCCATGTGAGGTTTCCTATGTAAAGGGCAATCCTTTTGCCTGTGTAGGTGTACACCACGTTAGGTGGGGCACTCTTCCCTCCCTCTGAGCCACCTGGAGTGGGCAGTGTGTCCAAGTAGTCGCGGTCTTCTGGAGCATCGCCATTGTTGGCTGATGGGGATATAACATCATCATACAGGTCGATCTGTTCATGGACTGGGTAGTCAGCTTCCTGTTGAGCATAACAGTAACAGCTCAGTCAAACGTGCAATACAGTATTATCAGTTTCACAACACTGATCCTGTGAGTAAATCTGAGACAGTTGTACAACACTATTCAGTGCCAAAACATGTAAAATCCCCCAATAATGTTTTGATATTTCAGTACATCCAGAGCATATTACAGGATTATATTTTTCTGTTTAGTTCTCTCATTTGATTGCAGCAGTATGTTGTGGGACAGGAAATCCTGATGATTTATCTTACATGCAATCTGCTAGTGGTATGCAAACTCTCAATGTTGACAGTGCATAGTTCATAGACACAAAGGCAATAATTGTTTCTCACCTATACGAGTACTGGTACATATGTTGGCAGACGTGAAAATAAACTGCCATAAATTGATAAACATATGTGTATATTTCACAATAATTACCAGTGAAGCTCACTGTTCATCCAGACAGATCTTAAATGAGCAACTTAGTCAAAAGTACTTGTTTACATCAGGGGTTACATTACTTTCTCATAGTCTGTGGCATAAAAAAAATTCCATCACAATTACTTTACATTTTTGTTATATGACATTTTATAGCATTGAAATTTCATTCATTTTTTAATAATTCATATACAGAACGACCTTACAGGATATGCATTTTTAAAGGTGTGGAGAAGAGATTAACTGACACTAACCATGGGGCCATTTTTCATGTCAATACCACACAAAGCAGAAAAATGATTTTTTTTCTCAACAGAGAGAGTGGAGGCCACCAAAAACTATGCGACCATTATGCTGAAACAGGCAAATATGATCAATGCAAGTTTACAAATAAGACAAATAATATATCTAATTTGTGGATCCTGCAACACCTCACTTCACTGGGACAAAATCCTGCGGAAAGTGTACAAGTGGCACAGCTGCACCTTTATCTGATCAACCTTGTCTAACACCCAACTCGACGCTTGGTCTGTGCCCTTCAGCATCTGATAACGACGCACAGAGGCGCCCTTTAACGCCTGTACGAGACACACCAGGCTTTCATCTATTTCAAATATGTAAACCCATCTGTTTCATTGTTGGATGACCAGAGATTGTGTGGCACCATCAGCGTTCTAATCTCTCACAGATAGACAGCTTTTTTTCTGTTAAAAAAAAAAAGTCAACGACGAAAAATATTCAGTTAACGCAAGCTCTGGTTTACACTGTTGTTACATTGCATTCACCAGAGCTGGTAGGACTCTAATGTGCCGCCAAACAGATAAGTAAGCCTGTTTGAAACACTTCAATCTGATTATCTTTAAACTGTAAACTGAATCTTAGTAAAGGCTTTTACTCTGTGAACACGCCTAGATTGTTTTAAGTGGTTAGGCAAGAGAATACCTCAGCCATATCGTCTGTGCATGTGACCAGACTAACTTGATAAACAGCACAAAAATGTGCAGCTGATGTTCACTGAAAGCATGCACAACAGGTTACTGGAGAAATCACAGTGATCATGTAAATGCATTCATAGTATTGTTGACGCTCCCAACTGTAGATCGGGGCATGTAGATATACTCAGAAAAGCATAAGATAACCATAGGCATACTCAGGAGCAGAGTTATGGACCCTCTTCTGACCATTAACCTTACTATCAGTAGGCTATTTGCACATAACACATCTTAATTTGATTACAATTCATAAAAGTGATGCTTTTGACATAAGAAATCACACTTTTTCTTACTTCTATGTTGCAACATGAAGTATATCAGTGACAAACTCTCTGACTTATGGCTGGTTGACCTTTATTTTTAATACATAACAGAAAAACCTCACAAAACAACACAACAAGCTGTGTGACCTCCGTAACTCTAAACGCGCAGCTGAGTGCATCTAGTCGGCACAATGGGTCAACACAACCTACACCCCGGGTGTGAAAGATGTTGATGGAGATAAACGTTGACTCTAAATGTACTACAAACAACACATTACAGTATTAGTCTCCCGGAGTTGGTTGTACAGAAAAGGGGCGTGTGTGTGCGTGTTGAGGGAGAAAACGACATTTACCCAACGGACACTTCGATGCTAACGTTACACTAAGCTAAAAACTAGAAGCTAACAATTCATAACGTCGCTAGCGTTTCCAATACAGTTAACGTATCATGCTTAACAATGATAAGCCTAATTTCGTTTCAACATAAATAGCTTTTATAAACTTCAAACACACGGGACTTAAAAAGTAACTTATCAAACCTATTTTGTTTTTAACGCAGCTAACGCTAGCTAGCTAGCTAACGTAACTACGTTTGTTTGGTTTGCTAGCCCGCCACTGGCGGCCCTGCCAAGGCCTGAAACCGTGAATGCTAAACAATGCAACTGTCTAGCATTCACCCAAAGACATAACTCACGTGTGCACAATGTATGTCCATTACTACACGCACCACACACCGTGTTAGATGTGTATAACACCACAAATGCACCATTTGGAGCTGATAATTGTATCTGAGGATGCTGGCTTTGCAGCATGGTGGAAGGGGGGCCCGTATGCCTGGGAAGCTCGTTTGCCCAACAGAAAACACAATTACCCGATAATAGTAACATCAACGGGTTACACAAATGTACAAGAAATTAGCACCAGTAGTCGTAGTGTGGTGGATGCGGTTTTAATACCTGGTTGAATTCCTCCTCTACGTCGGCGTAGATGTCGATGTGATCCACACCGTCCGCCATTTTCCTCTGACCCGTCGCTGTCTCCGCCCGGCGGTGCAGAGCGACACTGATCCGCCAACAATGAGGCAGAAACGGACAACTAGCGCCCCTGCTGGCCAAAGTTACTCACTACACACCTGCTGTTCACCAAACACAACATCAATCATAATGAAGAGGCAAAAAAGAAAATACATTACTTAATTAATTAATTAAATTTAAAAAAATCAATAAATAAATACATAAATAAATACATAAAAATGATACTAATACTAGTACTACTACTACTACTACTGCTACTACAACAACTACTACTACTACTAATAATAATAATAATAATAATAATAATAATAATAATAATAATAATAATAATGACTTTCTGGTAATTTCGAAGTATGAAATTTTAATTTGGGCTCATCTCACAATTATTAAATAAATGTTAGGTCAAGATTTTGACAAACTTTCTCATAATGTAGACTTAAATCATCATGAATTTGGCGTTTCGAAATTTTGACTTGATCGTGGATATTTTTCAATCATGCTAAACTCTTCATCTGTTTTCTTCTTTTCCTAACAGAAGCGTTGGGCTGACACCCTGTCAGGGAGCCTTGAAACTGTACTGCCCTGGATGACACTATCGATGAGTCATTTGTCATTTATATTCTACTGCAGCATCTGAAAAGTAAATGTCATATTGCATTGTTGTTCATAATTTCAGATGAAGGAAATAAAATCAAGGCATGAAATAGGCTAATACTGGATTCAGATTCAATGACACACACACGTTTAGATGAACAAATATCAACTGCAGAGATGTTTTCAAACATTTGGATAATTCCTGTTGCTGGTGCAATATGACCACTCTTTTAGATACGACAGCTCACATCAGTGCTCTAGTTCAGCTTAAATACAATGTTAGTGGCGCAGATCTAAGTTTTTTGTCTGAGTAGGGATGCACCGATACCAATACCGCATCGGGCTGATACTGACTCAAATAGCTGGATCGGGTATCTGTGACAATGGGGCTGATCTATCCAATTCAATTCTTATATACTATATACATTATATACTAGAATTTTAATTCCTGTTTAAGTTTTGACCAACTTGTTGCTGCATTAAAAGGGTTTACACATGAATTATAATTCCTATTAATTTTGAAGATTTTTAAAAAGGTGTTTTAATGATAAATAATTTGGTAAATTGTATCTATATATTTATTTGTTAAGAAAATAATGTCAAAGTCAAACCTGATGTTTCTTTACACATAAACGAATGTTCCCGGTTACTTCCACACAATGAGGTACAGTATATAGCTTATTAATTTAACACTGGATCAATACTCTGTATCAGCCGATATCCGAAGCGCAGGTATCATAATTGATATCGGGACTGAAAAAGTTGGATCAATGCATCCTTTCTTTGAGGAATTCACTTCAGGATTTGGGAGAAAGTACAGTACAAATACACTACAAAAACCATATGGATAATTGAATTTATTTGATTCAAATCATATTCAGTCAGTCAGTCAACATACAACTTGAACACGTCAGCCACACAATGTACAGCATATTGTACAGTGGAAATTACAAACAAAAATGGGACACATAAATAAAAATACTCTCAGCAAGACACAACATACCGTAATGATGCACACTCACACATACATTATGTATCTGAGTCTATTACACATTAAATCGGCAGATTCTCAGGCAACTGTGTCATCAGACTACACTTAAAGTAAAGACATGCTTTGTGAGACGATTAAGAAATACCATAGAAAAAGCTACAGGGACACTCAAAATATGAAACACAAGCAAATACAAAAATACCCTATGCAATTAGATTTACACTGCTCATTTATATTGCAATTACATACAGTATATGACAGTTTCAAGCATTGCTTTATCCATGTGACAATCTTATTTCTAAGGGAAACCCTAATTTACTTTTCTTTTGTCGTGAATTTATAAAATTATATTGTTATTTATGCCAAGTAAAATATTCACAAACTGCAGTCCAGCAAATGCAGTCAATGCCATAACAATGAATACCACAAACATTTATGTTTTAGTAAAACTGCATCTTTTGTGGGGTATTATGTTCTAGATTTGCCTTGAAACCATTACATCTTTTAAATAAAAAAAGACATCTTATTTAAATAGTTTGAATCCATTTTGATTGTAGATCTACATCCTGTGATAGTTTCCACAGTATGTACCAACATAATTACATACAGTATGTACAGACACGGAAAGACACGGCTGATATAAACAGAAAGGCAGACATTTTTTGAAAGATATGTCACAGAAACAAATTTTTTTCAGATGTAATCCAAGTAAAAAATTATTTAAAAAAATGAAATAGTGGAGGGACTTCCCATTTTGATTTCTTGATGATCTTTATTACATTTTTATTTAAATTGAACTCCACAGCGAGTACTTTCTTGGTAGTGAGCCATCGCCCTTGGAGATTTGCAGAAGGTTCAGAGAAACTAATATTGCAAACACCCTTATAAAGACAACAATGTTTACCACATATTGCTGTAGCCCTTCCTTCCCTTCTCTCATTCATTTAAAAAAGTGTGTATGACAGTCAGTCGATGAAGCATTCAGGGTGATGAATTATTGCATGCTTGCAGCTGCATATCTAATATGCATGTGTGTCTGCAATATTCAGTTCAGTGGGATGTGATGAACATATTTCCCCTCCTGGACTTTGTTATGTTGCAAGTAGTGACTCATAATCCCTTTTTTATCAGTGCACGTCATAGCTGCCACCTGCACCTCTTTAGTCCCTTTTCATTTTGTGATGCAAAGTGGTGCATGAGAAAGCAACTAATGGAAAAGTATCCATGGCAACAACAGCGCATTAACTTGCCTTTTTTTCCAGTTCTCAGCTCAGACATCATGATTTCCAGGAGTTAACCAACAAATGACGTCAAGGTCTGTCGTTAGAGACTGGGTTTGTGGTTGTCATGAAAAAAATGTTCAGAATTAGTTTTTTTTTTAAAAATCCACTCGAGGTGCCCAGTGTCCAAACACGTCTGCTGTGTTCATCTACAATCTCCTCCGTTATATGAGAATGGATGAACGTTGTCCATCATCAGGAGACGAGTGGTGAGAAGAAGAGGCAGGCGAGGAAAAGAGAGGCAGAGAGAGATATAACAGTCGCTCCTCCACAGTCATTGGCATTCTCCTACAGGGACAAAACAGGAAGTGATTTCACTGACATTTTATAATATTCAATTCAATGCAATCAGGCTAAATATATTAGCAGATACACAGAACCAATGCAGTAAGGCAATGAGAGGAGGTTATGAAAACATTAAGAGGGTGGTCAGATTAGAAGCTGACCTGGGGGTGGTAGGCGTGGCATGACTCGGGGCGTCGGCGAATCTTCTGGGACCTCATCCTGTCACACTTCACTGAGGCGTTATGTACAGCGGGGTCAAGGAACAACAACAGGAACAACAGATGTCTCTCTTTACTTCTCATTCAAATCAGAATCAGAAATACTTTATTGATCCCTGGTGGGGACGTTACAATTGCTCTTATATAAAAGCATAAAGTAAGTAAATGTAGGACTAATTGAAATATAGGGATATTTAACATGTAGATTATGTTCATAATGCTACAATATATAACACGGTATATGTAGAGAACTGTAAATAAAAATAAGAAATTAGAACTATAAGAAATATGCACAAATATGTGCATGAAACACATACAATATAACCACAGTGTAAATATAGTTGTATCTGAAAATGGCATATTTCATAAATACACTACATCAGGCATACACCAGGTTTCACAATCTGAGTGAATGGGGCGAGGGTGGTGCAAGGGGAAAAACTCAGTTTGCATGTTCTCCCCATGTTAGCGTTGGTTTTCTCTGGGTTTCCGGCTTCCTCCCACAATCTAAAGACATGCACCTTGGCCTAATGCCCCCAGTTATCCCTAACAGGATAAATGGTTGCACATGGCTGGAGACACAATTATAGTGTGCTCACAACTGTACTGTTCATGGGTGGAAGCTGGTCAAAGATCCTGAACTTGCTGCAACATTAGTGACTCCTGCTTGTTGGACTGTGACTGTGCATGCCCCCTCCAGAGCAGGGCAACAAGTCAAAAAGAGCAGTAAACTGATTACGTAGCGCAAACTCAAACATCTAAATCAGCATGTGTGTTAAAGGTGCAGCGTGTAAGATTTAGAGGCATCTAGAGGTGAGGTAGCAGATTGCAACCAGTTAAACTTCTCCTGGGTGCCAAAAGCGTCTACAGTGTCCTGACGTGTCAATGTGAGACTGTGAACGTCATTGTCTAGAGCCAGTGTTTGGTTTGTCCATTCTAGGCTACTGTAGAAACATGGTGGCTGGCTCCATATGTAAGATAGATAACAATAACACAACAATTCTTATTGTCAGGTGATTTATACACAAAATAAAACATAATTAATATTATATCCCATATCTCCCATTTACATTCTAACCAGTGCTACACACTGTTCCATTAAAGTGAAATAATTTCTCAAGAAGAACCAGCATACTCTGTGAATACCACAATATCAAAGGATATATTTGACCTCCTTGGGCTCCATGGTGATGGGTGGGTACTGTCTGGAGCAGTCGCAGTCTGCCTGCACCACCAACATCAACAGGTTGCTCTCTGGTATCTGCTGCACCACAAACATCCTGACACACAAACACATGGAATATAAAAAGTGTGAAAATGTCCACACAAATAAAAGAGGAAGAAAACCTCTCATGTATTGTATGACATTAACACTTTGTCAAGTCGGGGCCGGTGAGCCGGGACAGATATAATTCCCACAAGGACTTTGATAACATAATAATATAAAAAAAATTTTGAAATCTATTAATTTTTTTCTAGTAGTATAGTTGCAACAACTGATTATTTTCTTTTTTGATGAACTGTTGATTATTTTCTCGATTAAACGAATCGTCGTTTGGTCTATAAAATGTTAAAAAATGGGTGAAAAATGTCAATCGGTGTTTCCAAAAGCCCAAGACAATGTCCTCAAATGTCTTGATTTGTCCACAACTCAAAGAGATTCAGTTTGCTGTCATAGAAGAGTATAGAAACCAGGAAATATTCACATTTAAGAAGCTGGAATCAGCAAATTTCAGCTTTGCTCTCAAACCAAATAATCAACGTAGCTGGAAATCAATTTAATTGTTGACAACTAATCGATTAATCGTTGCAGCTCTATCCAGCAGTTGGTGCTATCTTATACTTCTTTTGGCCACATGAGGGTGTTCACACTCAGCCTATTATCACAAACCTGCTGAGACAATAAAGTAACTAGTGTTTCCCTCCTTGTTTCTCTCTTTCTATCTTTCAAACGTACACACACACACACACACACACACACACACACACACACACACACACACACCTAGAAGCTTGTTTTCTTCCCCCTCTTCTTGCCTCCCACTGTTTTTCCATCTCTGTCTGTCACCCACTCGCCCCCATCTCTGTTTTTTCATTTATCTCTCTTCATAATTCCTCTCAGTTTTCCAGTCACTCTCTCTAACCCTCCACATGCTTCTCGGTCTTTCTGTAACCACATGCATCCAGACCTACTTCTGTTCCTTTCTACTTATTTCCCCTCTTCCTGATACTCTTCTTGCATAAACTCACACTGCTCTCAGTATGCAAAGCAGAGCAAAGCTGTACAAAATGGATTTGGGAAGGACAATTTAATATGACTGGTCCAGGGCTTAGAGGGGACCGCACTGCTGATTTGTGTGTGCATAAGTGTGCACGAGTGTGTGCTTACTTCTGGCAGCGTCCACACTTAATAATGCTGTTGGTCTCTTTGACTGACGGCTCGTAGACGAAGCTGGGGTACTCAGTGTCACACGGCTGCAGAATGTCCCCTCTTTTCTTATGAGCTGAGGCTAATAGAAAAAAAGATACGGGTCATGTTTAGAGGTTAGGCATTAGAATAAGTGTGTGTGTGGCGTTTTGTTGATGACTGGCAGGCTGAGAGTGCTATTTAAATGCTTCACACTTCAGCCATTTATTGCTCTTTCTACCATGACCAGAGAAGTACTCTAGCTTGCTGTGTACTCCAAACAAAATTGAATTTGGCGTCTGTGTACAGGTAAAAATGATGGGTTTGAAAACAGAGAGAAGAGCCATAATGGCTTGTTGAAATTTTCACGTCTGGTTGCAAGCTGTGTTTTCTGTCTGGCTTCCTCTGAATTACATTAGTTTCAGTGTAACACTGTGCTTAGGTCTTGCTTTGTAGAACGTGCCACTTGTGCCTGTTCCCGGTGAAAGCTACTTACGTAATCAGAGACACCACATTTTATTTTGTTTGAAGTATACTACAAACACTACACCACACAGGAAAAACAAAAAAAATGTAGTTTTACAGGACAACGATCTTCCTGAAAAATACTTCAAGACAGATACTCACACACGCTGAAAGATGCCTTGGCTGAATGGAGGGATGATGATGATGATATGGAGTAGGAGGAAGAGTGGATGATTGACAGGTGGAGTAATGAGGAAGGGTGATCAATGGAAAGACAGAGGCAGATGAGAGGTGAGGGGATGTCGTTACTCCATAATGACTGCTAGACTGGTGATTAATGTTGCACACAATTTGCAGTTAACACTCCTGTATCGGACTGACACATCATACATGTGTGTCATTCCTGGCAGCACAGAGGGACATGATGAAAATGAATGAGTTGATGGTAAGTAGTCTTAGCCCAGGCTTACATTTATGTTAAAGGGATAGTTCAGCTGTTTTGAAGTGGGGTTGTATGAGGTATTTATTCATAGTCAGTGTATTACTTACAGTAGATGACAGTAAGTATGTCCCCCAGTCAGAGGACCAGACAGCAGCAAAATATACTGTATGTTAGCAACCTAAAAGGCCTGCCTAAAAAACTCAACATCACTTTGAGCATACGCTATATTTAGAATATTTTCGCCAGTTTACCTTGCCATGAGACAGCTATACAGTCTGTTTCTGATGGGAACCAAAGATGTTATCTATGCTCTCACCAAAGCACCATTGAAGAAAAACTAATTTTAACCTGCAGAACACAGGCGTAGGCTAATGCGGATGGCACAATAGTGCAAACAAACTAACCAAGTGAGCAGAATATAATTTCACTGCACGTCAGACTTCTAACACCTATAGATCTTTCAATAACCAATTAAAACAATAGATGATTATTACATACACATATCAGCACTAAACTCTATTTTTGCTGTTTCTATCTATACGTGCTACTTGTCTGCAATGTTGTTTTATATGTAGAAATGTGACTACTGTTTCTACTGCGTTTAACACCCTTTTCCAATATTTAAAGTGCAGGATGCCATTTAGGATGCCAACTCAACTAAACGCAACTAAACGAAACTAAACTATACGAGGCAGCGGTAGACCAGCCACCCCCATGTTCTACGAGGTAAATTACAGGTTTTTCTTAGTGGAGTCTGGTTGCTTTGGCAAGAACACACTGTAGATGAATACAGCGGCTTCAGTTCTCCATTTGAAATGGCTGTCTGGTGACAATGTAAAGTGGGGCAAATATTCTAAATATAGTGCAACTTAAACTGATACTGAGTTTTTTAAGTAGGTCTTCCTTTGAGGTGGCCAAAATACGTTTTGCTGTCGGCTCCGTCCACAATAGTACATTGTTTAACTCCTGTGTGGTAACTCCTGTCTCCTCCAAACTGGGGGCGTGCCGACCGTCATCTACTGTAGGTAATACACTGACTATGGATAAGTACCTCATACAACCCCACTTTAAAACACCTAAACTACCCCTTTAAGATTTAAATATGATTTAATAATCCATTAAGAATGTACTTGCAATCCATGTAGATGTAGATGATATGTGTATTATTCTAAAGAACCGGCTATTGCATAAGGCAAATATTGCAGTAATCCAGATCTGCTCTGACTGTTGTGATGATTTACAGAATATACATGATTTATACATGTGGACGGACATTTCTCAGCACATATATTTGTCACTAAGATGGATAAAGGTCAACCTTAACTGGCTACATTTTTTTTTTCTGCAGAGCTCACCGTCAGCGAAATGCTCCGTGTGCCAGAAGCCACAGATATTAAACTCCAGGAGAAACCTTGTGAGGAGGAGAGAGAAGAGGAGAGTGGACAGACAGAGGAAGTCAATTAGGCAGTCATCATTACAGAGACCAAAGCAGATTGCAAGCAGATTGCATTCAGCTTTCAAAAACTGGGCCAGAACCCAAAGTCGTGTCATGGGAATATTAAAATGGGTCCTCGAATCATTCAGCAGTAATTGGTAGCTGTTTTTTGTATAACTGGAAAAGGATTACCAAGTCATTACAACAAAAACTAAATGCTTTTAGTCCAGCACATAAACTTCACGTTAAACAGCCTCACATTTACTGCTCAGTTTTATTACGGATTTCACAAATGATATGTCAGTTAGTGAGCTTTGGAGATGCTGGTAGGCGGATTTTGTTAGCTTGGGACAGAGCCAGGCTAACTGTCTCCTCCTGTGTGCTAAGCTGACTGACTGTTGGTGGTAGCTTCATATTTACCATAAAAGATATAAGAGTGGTATTGATCTTCTTATCTAACTCTTGGCAAGAAAGCAAATAAACATAGATCCCTAAATGTCAGACTATTTCTATAATAGCTTTGTATTATCAACAAAGAAAAAGCTTTCCGCTATTTTTACACAGCAAAAAAAAAAAAAAAAAAAAAAAGAATTTACATATATATATTAGCAAATTTGAACTTTATTTTGGACATCCTGGTTGCCCCTAGCAACACTTACAGGAGGAAGTTGGAGAGGAACCACTTGAGGGCTGAAGCCAAACCATAGAACGGCTGAAGAGGTAAACATGTAGATTATAGTTACTGCAGAATTCAAAGGATCATTATGGTAATAATACTGCGTATAGAGTGAGTGTAGTGTACATACACTGAGAAGTGGACGGGCGCTGCTGACAGAGTGCGAGTTCATCTTACACATGGCCTGATAGTCGAACAAGGACACCCTGAGGAAACACACACACACACACACATGGTGTTGCTCTTCAGGGAGTATTTGTACTGACTTACATTGATTCTTTGACCCCCTGCAGACTATTACACACAGCGTCACATAGCTGAGCTTAACCTTTGTAGAAACCCTGATCCCTAACTCAACTTAGAAAAGAAGGAAACCTGAAAGTAAATCATCCCAGGGCTAGAATTACTTTCTTTTTTAAACAGAGGACTGACCCTGTGTTTTGACCTTTTTCTACACAGACAGTGTATATTTGGTCCTTATGCAAGTTGAGGCACAGTAACACATACTGTACACACACACTAATTTGCAGATGCATACACATATAAGTAAGTGCGCAGCCAGTGAAGTTCATGCACGCTGTTATATGATATACTGTGTCAAATGAAACATGACAAAATCTTTTAAAAATGGCACATCACTTATGAGATTTCAAACATGAAAGGCAAAAAGCAAGAGTGGAAAACATCCAGTCACAGAAGCTCGAAGGGGAGAAAAAGGGGAAAGCACGGACATCTATACCACATATACAAAGATGGGTGAATCAGCTACCCTCGGCACGTAGAGAGGACAACACAGGGCAGAGACCATGCTATTATATAGCAATAAAAACAAAGCTTTTGAGCCTCCATAGTGACAGTAAAGCATGCCTTCCAGGTTTTGGGGTTCAGACGCATACTAATGCATCACTTAGGTGTATGAGAAGAAAAAGGCAAACAGAAGATATTTCTGCAGACTCAACAGCAACAGTCTCTGTTTGTGATACAGCATGAGGGTGACATGTCATCAAAATCAAGACGCCACATTTAACTACACTGTGTTATGAGCATGAGACACTGGGGTGCATAATATGGCACATAATATTGCAATGTGGGGGCACTGCAGCTTCTTGATCTATTTGGTTTAGATAAGTTTACATGAAGTTTAACACGCATAAGCTCTTGAAGGCCCGGGAAGGACTCGGTAACCCCCTGTGACACCAGCAAGACAGAGAAGCAGACGGACACACAGGCATTACCTTTTGAACATGCCCATCCTGATTAGTGTTGTCATCACTGATCCGTCAACCTCGCCAAAAAATCGTCCCGCCTATTAGAAAAGAGAAAAAACACACGTGTGAACTCTATGAACAATTATTCATCCAACTGTGTTATATTGTGTATTGGTTAAAAAGCAAAGTATCTCATCATCACACATGATTTTGTTTTTGTTTTGTAAATGTGAAGCTAGGGGCACACTGCCAGTTAGCTTAGCGTAGCATAAAGACTGGAAACAGGGAAATGGCTAGCCTGGCCAAAGGTAACAAATCTGTATACTATCACTTCTAAACATGTTATATCTTGTTTGTTTAATATGTACAAAGTGTAAAAATGACACACAGTAACACCATGAGGTTGACAGACAACCAGTGGAGACTCATCTAACTCAGCAAGACAGCAAATAAGTGTTTCCCAGAATGTCAAACTCCTCCTAATTTCACTCAAACCTTAAAAACACATCGTTGCTGTAATCAGTAACACACTATGTATGTATCGATAATAATGTATGTGAAGATATTCCTTGTGAAGTGGTTACTGTCGCTTCACAGCAAGAGTCGCAGGTTTGAATCTGGGCTCTTCTGTATGGAGTTTGCATGTTCTCCCATGTTAGTGTGGGTTTTCTCCGGTTTCCTCCCACAGTCCAAAGACATGCAGGTTAATGGATGACTCTAAATTACCCATAGGTGTCAATGTGAGCATGAATGGTTATTTGTTTCTATGTGCCATGCGATGGACTGACGACCTGTCCAGTGCCAGCCAGGATCGGCTCCAGCCCCCCGGCGACCCCTAATGGGATAAGGGTTGCAGATGGATGGATAAAATATTCCTTGTTTATGAACTTTTATCTGCTTAAATGAATGATATTACAACCTAAACATGAAGATTTTTTATCAGATTGGTTTTGTGCTGCTTTCTGCTCCAGAACTTTGTTTCAAAAAACGAATAAAAAGAATCAAAAGTACCAAAACTCACTGTCACTCACAGTAAAAGTACAGCAGGGGTGTCCCTGACGAAGAACTTGGATGGTTGAATCTGACTGGAAAATGAAGCTGCCTATTGTCTATCTTGAGGCTATCACCAAGTTGCTCCAATGGTCCCGCAGATTTGGTTGAAAGCACATCAGCTATTTTTAGGCTGATATTTACTGAGTAGGCTATATCCATCCATCCATCGTCAACCGCTTATCCCGTTAGGGGTTGCGGGAGGGCTGGAGCCGATCCCAGCTGGCATTGGGCGAAGGCGGGGTTCACCCTGGACAGGTCGCCAGTCCATCGCAGGGCACATAGAGACAGACAACATAGAGACAGACAACCATTCATGCTCACATTCACACCTACGGGCAATTTAGAGTCATCAATTAACCTAAACAGCATGTCTTTGGACTGTGGGAGGAAGCCGGAGTACCCGGAGAAAACCTTGAGCAGGCTATATGTCATCATTTATAGAGAAAAACCATGTAATTCGATGTAAAATCAGATATTTGCACCCTCATATATAAAGGAATGATCTTAGTTTCATAACCACATGTTTCTGCCACTGAAGATTTTGCTGTGAGATTAGCAGTTGAACCGGCCTCCTCCCCGAGTGGTCAACTATTTAGGGTCACCCCTAAATTACAGCACACAAGCTGCTTTACTTATGTTTTTGTTGTGTTGCGTAAGTGTAGGCTGGGTATGCTCGTCCCTTATGCCTCTGCAGTGCTGTGCTGCTTATACAGTTGTTGTGATTCATGAGCACTGACTCATTTTACTGCTTACATTTATTATTGATATTACTGTGGGAAAAGGCAAAAATATGAAAATGCGAATATGTAAAAATTATTATTTCACTCTATCTTGCTTTCATATGGAAGTCAGTCTAATCATTAATAACCAAGTAAGCTTAGGTAAAATAATGGAAAATACAAAATAGTCACATACTTAATTACTGTAGTTTTTCTATTGGTCGTTTTTAAGTGACTAATAGGGTATACAGTTTTTGTGATTAATTGTAATGTACAAGCCGTCATGTAATCACTTGGGGTAATTTTTCACTGTCAATGTACATCCACTAAAAGTGCTTGTTTTTGCCACTGGCAGGCTCAGACCGTTATTATAGGTCTATAACAACATTATGGAAATGACCCTATAGAGAAATAAAACATTTTACCTTTACCTTTCTTTATTTGGTCTGTTTGTTATTGTGTGTCTCCTTCAAGGAAGTCTCGCTCTGAAATCTCACAGTGCTTCCACATTGTTGAAATCATCTAAATATTCAGCCATAGTTTCCATAATGTTGACACTTATAATAACAATCTGAGCCTGTCAGTGGCAAAAACAAGCACTTTTAGTGGACATACAGAATATTGATGGTGTGCAATTGCCCCAAGCCATTGCATTACAGACCATTTGGCGACTGCAGCGTTCTCCCTCATTTCTAGGATCCAGGTTGAAAAAAAAAAGTTACCCTTTAACAATTGTTCCCAGAATGAGAGGCGGGACTCTCGTGGGACAAGGACAATTAAAGTGCTTGTATTTCTAAGTAAGAGGCACATAATGTTTTGGATATTACAAGAGTGTTTCTTTTGTTGTTAGGTAATGAAAAATTGATGGGCGTAAGAGGACTGAAATAGTCAAAGACTAGAAAGTATAGAAAGCAGGTTTTCTGTGTGTGTGTGTGTTGTGAACTCACATCATTACGCTGTTTAGAAATTAGGACAAAACCATTATTGTCAATCACGTAGCATGTGATATCCTGCGATAAGAGAAAGAGACAGAGAGCGCTTATTACTTATGTAAGGAAAGATCTGTGTCAAACACAACTGACAAAGACAATATGGAAAGCAATAAGTCATACAATTCAAGTTATGAAGTGAAAATGAAAGCTACACGAGTCAATTGCTTACATTTGTGGCTCCATACAGTAGAGCAAAATAACATTTTTTGAACTTTTTCAATTCATGCTCACTTATGTTCAACACATATCAGACAGAGCAGGATATACTCACAATGCTGTCACACCGAAGAGGACAAATCCCATCTGTATCAGAGCACTGGTGACAGACAAGCAGACAGACGGAGAGGAAAAGGATTGATAATAAAGGTGAAAGTGATTGGAAGTGTAACATTTATGTATTTGAACGAGGGCATGTTTGTGTATGTGAGGAAATGATTCAAACACTCTGTCAGTCGTCTCGGTGGAGGTGTTATGCTTGAACATGTGTCAGTGTCGACAAGTGCATCTGTACGCGTGTGTGAAAAAACACGGCGGTGTTGGTGGGAAGGTGTTAATTTGTGCGTGATATGTCTACCTGTGAGTGTCTGCGACTGTGTGTAATCTGTTTTAACTGGAGTGTGAAGCTGACTTCACGGCGCTCAGCAGGCGCTGGAGATGTTAAAAGTGGTTCAGAGCAAAAAGTAGCGTGACGTTTTGAAAAATGAGAAGACTTATGCATACTTACATCAGTGTCATTTGGCTGAGAAGACACGAAAAGAGGAAGAAAGAGATAAAAGGAGAACATGAAAAGAGAGAAGCATTACTTCAGTTAATGATGTGTAAGCCAATGCACTGACTAGACTGTCTCAGTCTGTTGTTAGACTGAAGGTCATACATCATCTAAGAGCACATGTTGGGAATAGACAGAAGACTGCGGATATTTTGTTCTTCACGAATGTCACTTTTTGTAAATTTAATTACAGTTTTAACAGATTTTAAAGCAAGCCGTAAATTCAACAAATCAATAAACATTTTAATTAAAGTACTTCCAGTTTAGGGATGGGGGAAAATTGCCATATCATAGTACTGGGATATGTTGCGTGACAATATCGGTACACCAACGTCAAGTATTGATCTTTTGTTATACAGTATAAACTATTAAATTCTTAATAATCTGACTGCTATTGTATCTTTCAGAGGTTGTATCAGGCTGAGTCTTAAAGGTAGCGTGAAGATACTGGCATCATATGAAACTAGAAAAACTAAGGAATTGATCAGCGCCATCCATGTCATGTTAGCTTGATGGGAAGAATGCTAAATAATGCTGCAAATTATGCTAAATTTAGGCGAGGAAAGACTGGCACGGCCATTTTCAAAAGGGCCCCTTGACCTTTGACCTCTAAAGATTTGCAGATGAAAACTGTGAGATGAACAGAGTGAAAACTGTATCTTATTAGAGAAAACATGTTGACAAACTGCATAATTTACAGTTGAAAAAAGTAAGAGCAAGTATCTTACTGTATCATGTTTCCACCCCTTCCACCCCTATTGCAGTTAGGTGTTTATAATTTACTGCCTTTGCAAGTGGAAAATGGTGGTTTATCAAAACTGCCTGTAAATTTGTCCTGCTAACACTTTCCCTCAGTGGAAGGGTCGTCAGACTCTCAATAGCTCCCCTAATGACTTTATGGTCACATCTTATATCCAGTATGTGTGGATTGGCAACTGTGGACAATATGTCTCTAGAATCATGGTCAGTTTTATATAGAGCGTGTCGAAGTGCGAATGACACAATCTATCATCCTTTTCAATCCTATTACAACAACGTGTCAGTCTCTCTCTCTGCTTCCTATCGCTGCCTGCTGAAATAAACTGCAACTCAGTGAGCGGACTGACAGAGATGATGGTACATATAGCATGGCTTGATGAGGAAACTGTAGGAAACAAGATTGTCTGTTTCTGCTTATTGTGTAAACAAAAGTCTAAAGACCTGCTAGTGATAGGTCACAGTGAAACAACATACTGAAGCTTGTTTATTCAGCTAGTCACCAGGAAAAAATGTTGGCCAAGGTAGGCTATCTATGTGTTTTTGTTACCTCCGCCAAGGAGGTTATGTTTTTGCTGGCGTTTATCTGTCTGTCTGTTTGTTTGTCTGTGTTCAAGATAACTCAAAAACTTATGGACGGATTTTGATGAAATTTTCAGGGTGTGTCGAAAATGTGAAAAGGAAGATCTGAAGAATTTTGGGGGTGATCCGGAAGAAATCCTGGATTCTGCATCACTTTGAAATTTTCGTTAACATTTTGGGTAAATGGGACCCAAAAAATTGTTTTCAATATCTCTGGTAATTGTTGCCCAAAGCTCATGAAATTTGACTCAGGGATTTACAATGTGTACTTCTATCAAATCCCAAAGGCTGATCCAGATCTGATCCAGATGGCGGATTTTATAGCAATTTATATAAAAAAATGGGGGTGCTCTTACATTTTGGCCTACTGTGCATTTAATATTAGAGGTAGAGATTTCTAACGAATTTGATCTAGCTTTAATACTTGAGGAGATAGATCCAGAAGAAACCGCCAGGGGGGAAACTATGGTGCTTGGCGGAGGTCTGCGCTCTCTGAGTGCTTTTCTAGTTTTGAATGTGGACATCAGAGCGAATGGCTTAGTACAATGAGCGACGCGCAGAGTAACTGACATACTATAGTACACGTGTCAAACTCACTCGTGAGGGCTTGTAAAGAATATATTATGCTTATCACACAATTCTACCGCTTTACGGAGGTGCGGCGTCCATAAACTACATGTCCCACTATGCATCTCGGTTTTTGTTACATGCGCACTTATCGTATTTTTCGCACTATAAGGCGCATTAAACGAAAGAAAACGGTCAGATATGTCAAACTTTATTCAATTCATTTAATAACTCAGTAACTTGTTGTAACACATGAAATACAAAACTATACACTCACTTTTCAGTTCATTCCTCTTCCACAAATCCATCAAATCCTTCATCATCAGTGTCTGAGTTAAACAGGTGGGCGATTTTAAGTGCGCCTTATAGTGCGAAAAATACGGTGTGTCTCAATATCACTGGTTTCCTGCAGCGGAATAGTACCAAAATGTCCAAGAAAAGTGTATGTTAGACTGTTATGTTGTGTGTGTATGTTAGGTGGTGAGGTTACACTGTTATGTTGTTATGTTACGTTGTTATGTTATTACTTTAAAACAAACAATCTGACATAAACTGCAGTTATGAAACATATGCTTGGTTGAGAGACGTCAACATTCAGCGTATCCTGTGCCTTGGAGAAACGCACAATGCTAACAGTATTTCTGCCAACTGGGTTGTTATTGCTGTAGTTTTGGCCAGAAATGGGCCAAAAATACAAATTTTGTGATGACTGGTAGCAGTTGGAAAAAGGCACGGGGTCCTTGAAATAAAAAAATGGTTAATTGCTCAGCAAATTTACTGGAATAACTTAAATCAATATATTTTGTGTGTACGATTGCTATTTTAGTCCTTGAAGTGTCCAAAATGGAAAAGGTTCATCCTCAGGGGAGCGTGAATGCAAACAGTACATTTTAACGGGAAAATGCTACATTACATGTTACATTATATATTATATATATTTCCTGTGTACAAATAAAAATTTACCCTGACCAACTTGAGTTTTTCTCAGATGTATTTCCAGATGGACTTAATCAACCCACAAATTAAGTAAAATTAAAACCACCAGTTTCTTCATCACAGTTAACTGCCTTGAACCTTTTCTTTGTTTTAATGTGTGCTATCACCTCTAAAAGCAACAATTCTTTGTCTCATCCAGTTTCTTTACTCCTAACATCAGAGCCAGATTTATGTGGGCGGCATGTATGAGGCTGTTCCCCCAGCAGATCCTGTGTTGGTAAATCTGTCTCGCCTGGGAGCTGCAGGAGACGGCGAGAGCATCAATTATCACTCTCATTCTTCCCTGAAACTCAATCGAACAGTTTCCCACTGCAACTGATTATCCGGCTGCCTGCTCATGTTTACACTTGAACTCAGAGTGAGCAACATACACTACAGTATTATAACCACGTTTCCACACTGAGCTTTCATATAAAGCCTGATTTTACAAACTGCATGAATATACTTTGGAAAAAAAAAGCTGCTTCATTTCTGAAGTTCATTTTTCATGAAACCATAAAATATTCTTGTTTCTGTGATTGCACTAATTACAGTACCTACTAATACACTTTCATTAAAGGAGTTGCAGTGTAGCGCTAACACATTCAGAGACACAGTATGCAAGTTAATGGGATTATAGAGAACGGAGGACCAGCTGAGATTTGTTTGTGAAATAAAGAGCATGCCAAGATGTCAGTGATTCTCATCACTATCATCTCACAGCCTCTCACTGCATCTCCGCTTACTGTCATACAAAACACATAGCAGCAATGGACGCTGAGAGACGGGAGGATTCGCACTGTATTTAAAAGTAATAACAATAAAGTGATATATCTTTAGAAGACTGTGGGTTTACAGATTTAACAAAGGTGGGAACATGAGTCAGTGGAGCAATGCAATTCATTTCATTCTCTTTCACTGTCTCTCACTCTTTTGAAACATTATGCGACTTTTAAATGCCATGGATGTAGACACACACTCCCACACACACACACACACACACACACACACACACACACACACACAGTACATAAAACACAGTGTGCTGTACAGAGATGTCAGAACATTTTCATTAATACTCTGATTGATTCCTATTAGATGGAAGCTCATGCTTTATTCTCACCCCCACTAATTCATAATTCATCAACTAATAACATCTTATTTCAACTTTATACTGTAGCTGTAAGGTCAGACGGGGTTTCCCTCACTTATGTAACTGTTAACAGAGTTCCTTGCAATAATCATTTCTCTCAAACACATAAAGACGAAGCTAATTTGATGTTGTTAGTAATTAAAGCAAATCAATTGTTAGGTAATTGTGATTCAAATATTTCTTTCACAAACACCTCGTGATGGAGATAAAGATCAGAGAGAATCAATGCCTCCTAATGCATGCATGAATCATTCCCAATATATAAACACAATAGATTAAATGAAATGCTCGTAACACCGTCACTGCCACACAGTGGATATAGGCAACATGGGCAAGTATCTAAAATTTAAATGCAATCTAAGATATTTTCTTTCTCTTAACACTTGTTCACCATCTATGGCACCCTCTTTGGCAGAAGTATGTTGGATGTAGATGGCTGGTTGCCATGTGACTTATTGTTGTTTCCTCCTGAATATTATGTCATTCGGGACGTACACTCTGTACAGTATCTTTACCCCCCCTGAGGGAGCTTTACACTTAAAATAGACCACAGAGAGGATGTTCATGGATGGACACACACACGAACATACACAGACAGGACGAGTGCACACAAACCCCTATGAAATAAAGATGCTTGATGGTGAATACATGACAGAAAGATAAGTTGATTATGTAACCTATCTAGGGGGGAGATGAGGGAATAAGGAGGGAGCATAGGAGAAGAAAAAGGTGGGGGTATGTAGGGAAGAACTGAGAAGAAGAAGGAGACAAGAGGAGAGAAAATTGAGAATTTAGGCAGCAGAAGAGGAGGTTGGAGGTGCACACAGTGCATGAGAATGGGAGTTACTTCCAGCATAAATCTAGTGGATAACAAGGCTACTGCTAATGCTGCTAATGAGTTTCTCGTTGATGAATACGGACGTAACAACACATTTGTGCACAGATGGTCATGCATATGGTCCTTGTCAACATGACACACATTAACATTCACATATACGGTACTCTCCTCTTCACACCTCCACAGACACACACTCGCACGTTCACACTTGGGAGTGGCTGAGCCCGGCCGTGGTGGCTATCCATCATTTAATGGCTAGCCAGCAGCCCTTAATGCTCTTTTAACTGCTGTCATTTACAGCCTCGGGAGCGGAGGAGGGGAACGGCCGAGCTATCAAACACCTACTGCAGCTAAGGTGTTACGCCAAATTAAGCAAGTTGTCCTGCATAAAATGTTTTCTTGAAGGTGCGGAAGAGCTCAAAGGATGCTAAGCTCCCTCCTCCACTGAAACTAGCACTGATCAAACTCTCTGAGCAGCAATCAAAATATCAGCTATTCTAATGATGACATTTAATCTTTCAAAATAATATTTTCAGCACAGTAAACCCCCTTTTAACGGTGGTTGCAGTGATATGGAAAACACTGCGTAATTACCAACTAATGGAGCAGGAGAAGAACCTATAATCACCCTTGACTCCTACAGTAATCCATTAATAAATGGTGTCAGAACGGCCTGGTGGTTTAAAGAGATATTCCTGAATATGGGACGGAGGCCAGGGGTTGAATCAACAGCCATGTCTTATATTGAACAGTGATGTGTTCATTCACAGGGATTTAGTGTTTGATTAATGCCTAAATGTGTAAATTTAAAATGTGAATGTCACATCAGGAACACAACCTTTGAAAATGGTTGATATGGATGAATTTTAGACTGGTCACTTCAGGAGATACAGCAGGAGTCATTACTTGGAGAAGGTATATTTATAAAGTATTATTCCTCAGTAACTGAAAAAACAGTATGATTGTTTTGTTTGTATTCCACAAGCACTGTTCAATATAACAGCCATAACCATAAATATATCAGACATTTCTCATTAGCTCCAGTGTAGAGCTACAATTAACTTGTTTTATAGTGGGCATTAAAAAATAAAAACAACAATAAATCTAACATGGAAAAAACTAGAGCAATAATGCTCTAATCACAGGCTTTAATTCCCAAACAATGCACAGAGGTACCTGACATTCCTGATTCACGATTTTGTTTTTCAGATGGTGGCACGCTTTAACTTGAAAGCAAAAAGTTGTAAATAGCCGGTAACTCAGCCAGAAGTCAGCTTTTAGTGTTTATAGTTATAGTTTTTAGTTTCTAGGCTTTTTTGCCAGTGTCACACTTCTCATTTTGGGCTCAAACTCATTATATCTACAATATGGACTCATTTAGTGAAATGTCCACAGGTTGAAGATCTGTCTCCGTACTTATGAAAAATTGGAGAGCAACGTATCGTCAAACAGCTGTACGTGTGATATTTTTAAAAGTTATTCCTCATTTTTTGTATGCTTTCCTTTTAATGTCCAGCAACATGTGACAATTTCCACTTGTTCATACTGTTCACACTGTTTTCACAGGAAACAACTTGGTAAATGTAATCTACAATATTTTCTTTCTCTTAACACCTCTTTGGCAGACGTCTGTTTTATGTAGATGGCCGGTTGCCATATGACGGATTATTGTGTTTCCTCCTGAATATCATTTGTCATTCAGGACATACAGTTGGTGTTCTTTGACCCACCCATATGACCTCTTCCCTACGCTGGTTGTCACTTGATTTTGTGGGATATATGCACATTATAGTGCATAATTTTGTAGGAATAGCTGCGAATGGTCTATGAGAACAGCATGTGGAGAGAAACCCCCAAATTAGCATGAACCGTTATAGAGGGGAACACCTGCATCACAATGAGCCTGTATGTACTTACCTGTGCTGCAATGGCCCAGAATTTGGACTCCATCACATCCAGAGTCATCTGGACACCGATGGCTGCAGAAAGACAGACCGGGGCAGAGAAAAGTGAATTAAGTACAGTGAAATAAACTTGTAGGAGAGGATGAGCGGGGGGGGGGGGGGGGGAATAGGAGCATGAGTGGATGATGTGTCAGATGTGATGTACATACAGTCTATATGGATAGAGGAAGGAAGACGCCTCTGCTGTACTGATGTTCCACAACTGAGAGCCTTTCTCTGAAGGCAAACATCCACCTCAAACATTATTAGTACATGCTGATAGTGTCATGGCAACGATATGGAGACATGAAGGAAACAATGTACAACACCTGTGGCTACACAGCATGAGCTTTCCAGTAATATGATCTCCTGTTTTTATTGAGCTCTCTACCTTTTTATCCATTCTCTGTTCTTGAGTTTGTAAGATGCACAGTCAATCATCTCTCCTCATGATATTATATGTTAACTCAAAGTTATATATATAAAAACATGTCATGCAACCAGTAAACAGTGAAAGCATTAACTAACGTGTTTGATTGGGGCCGTCAATCGATTCAAATATCTAATCGCAATTACTCACATGATTGATGATTAACCATGATTAATCACTCAAAATGTAATTTAAAAGGAGATTTTCTCAAGTATTAAATACTCTTATCAACAAAGGGGCAAATACGCTTCTTTATGCAAAGATATGTATACAATTATTATTGAAATCAATTAACAACAAAAAACAATGACAAATATTGTCCAGAAACCCTCACAGGTACTGTATTTAACATTTTAAACTTTGATGGCATAATGACATTTTAGCTTTTTTTTTTAATCCCAAATTTGACAAAATTCTACAAACTAGCTTTTCCCTGCATGTTTTCCCTGTATGTCTTCTTCAGATAGGAGTATTACCATGTGATACAGTTGAAAGCACTTGAAAAAGCTAACATGGACCTCTAAGGCGCTTCCACAAGCCCATTTGGCTCATCGTTTGTATTTAGTTTGGTTCGGTTTCACAGTGCACAATCAAAGTGGAACAAATTTAACAAATAATTTGCTGCAAATTACGTGCGACGGACAAAATTTTCTATTTCATCTTGGATGGATTTCACTTTGACTCAGCACCGATCAACTTAACACACATCCCTTCTCCTCTCGCTATTTTTGTGGATTTTTTCTGTTTCTGATGTTCTGTATGTAAGTCCAGGTCAGTCCTCTTTCACTCATGCCAGCCTCCAAGGAAACGGTTTGAAACCGCTTGCTAGAGGTGATCTCGGACCATTTCCAAGGCTGTAGAGTATCAGAGTACGATTACTGCATTCACAGCTGCCGAAACGAGTAGCATCATCTTTTTTTATCAAACTTTTATTTCCAAGGTCAAGGATATGATGACAGTGTAAAACGCTAGAAAAAGTAAGATTCCTAATGCCACAATCCCTTCTCTCTGATATGAAGACTGCTGGGAGAAAACTGTGAGATAACTGTTTTGATATTGCAGTAGTAATGATACTAGTAGGAGTTGTAGAAATATGTAGTATTAGTAAAAGCACTGGAGCTCGTAGACACCACTGCTGTGACAATATTTTCAGTTTAAGTAGTGATTCCTTCAGAAGTAATGGCTGTAGCAGCAATAGTAGAATCTAAATGGGGGAGGAAACTTAAATTCCAGCAGTTTAGAAGAAAGAACATTAATGAGCCGGTTAATGTCCCAGAGAAAGACGATATCTCTCTCTCTCTCTCTCGGCTCTCAGGCTGGAGGAGTAGAAGAGGACCTGCTGTACAGATCAGCTCTGCCTTCAAAACTCAACTTATGAAAATCCTTTTACAGTAACTGGCCTTCTGAGCCTCGGTACCGCTGTGTGAACTGCCTATTCTGAGACAGTATGTGTGTGTGTGTGTGTGTGTGTGTGTGGGTGCGCATATGTGTGTCCAACCTCTTTCTACAACACACCACTCTCAGTCACAACACATTAAGCCAAGAATTAGTGTGTGTTTGTACATGTTTCACACGCGCACATAAACGCACACGGTGGCCGAGTGATTGCTTGTGTCAGCTTAGGGCTGGACGTCCATCAGCATTTTAGTCAGCGTGGTAATGCAAAAAGGAGAACTGTAATTGCATAAGTTCTCAGTGCGCGCACACACTGCACACACGCGCAACAAATACACACACATTGCGAGGGGAGATGTGACACTTCATATCAGCATCAAAGACTCAGCGTTTTTTTTTTTTTTTTCTCCCAGCATGCTTTTTACAGCCACACAGGGAAAGCCTCCGCGGTGTTCACTGTACACCTTCCCTCACACAACACACATATACAGTAAGTACACACTGTATACAGTACATGCATCAACATGTACTGTAATGAAAACAGAGCAGAATAATTACCGTAATGGAGTCAGGTGGCTTCATTATAAGGGAGATTAGTTCGTGGGTTGGTCATTTTTAGGTCTGGTTGCAGGGTGGAAGAGGAAGAGGAAGAGGAAGAGGAGGGAGTAAAGGCCTTTACACACTGAGGGCGTGACACTGAATACATATACACCGATCAGCCATAACATTAGGACAACATGGCGCCCTGAGCGGCCTGCGGCTATGCAGCCCGATACGCAACAAACTGTGACTCTGACACCGTTCCAGCATTAACTTTTACAGCTATTTGAGGTACAGGAGCTCTTCTATGTGCATCAATGACCCTGTCGTCACTTCACCGGTTTTCCTTTCTTGGACCACTTTTGGTGTCCAAGACCTGGGTCTGGACCACTGCAGATCGGGAACATCCCACAAGAGCTGCAGTTTTAGAGATGCTCTGACCCAGTCGTCTACATCAATGTAACACTCGACAAAATACAATTAATTGTATGGGGATGTAATTTTCAGGCGACAGGGCTGGTCATGACTACTACGATACCAATCCAGATCATTGCATCCCTATCACAGCCATCACTTTGCACACCAAGGGATGTGGTTAGGATTTTAGAAATACTGAAATCTCAAGTCTAAATTTCCCCAGGAAAACCCCAACTACCTATGAAAGGTTTGGCTAGCCACCAACCAAAAGTAAATCTTCGTTAAATTTCATTTTTCACTTTCAGTGCTATTTTATTCTCTATATATCGTGATTTAGAGATCTAGTCCAAGGGGGAGCAGGAGCTCAAACAGCGTTTCAGACAGAGGATGGAAAGAGGTGCTGCAGTGATTTTTTTGAACATTAAAGTATGTGAACATGCTCGAGTAGAAATAGAAAATACAAGCATGCACCTGAAAATAGGCATAATAGCTCCTCTTTAAAATTACTATTACTATTATTGTTGTTGAGAGGTAACGGAAATGAAAGAAAAATGAAATTATGGCTCCCTGGAGCAGTAGATGTTATTAAAGTATATATTATTTGTAGCTAGAGAGCTAAAATCATATTCAATGTATGGTAAATGGCCAGAGGTATTTTATCTTAGTCCATAGGCTGAAAAGTTCAACACAGCTCACTCAATTATGCTTGTAAAATGCTATTAGGTGATAAATTATGGATCGCTGAGGGCAAGAATAAACCTTGAGCTGTATGTGCTCATGGGGATCACTTTGGATATTATAAGGAAAGAGCGCTGACATGTTCTGCCTGAGGGTGCGTGCTGCAGTTTGTGAACGTTTATATGTGTATTTGGTTTGTGGACGTGTCATGGATTCTGTCCAATCTCTTAAAAATCAGTCGTCATTCTGAATCATGGCAGTAATCAGCCTGTAATCAGTCATGTACACAGAAAAGTTTGTTTACCTGACTGGGGAATTGTTTATCTGTTCATACAGCTCGGCTGTTCGGAAATTTCAGAAAAGTGTTAAAATCTGCTTACTGTAACGGGTATGGACAACCATGTGATTTGTGAATTTCTCGTTCGGGTATTTAAACACCCTCTCCCACACATCTCCTCTCCTCGATAGTGCTAGTGACCTTGAAGTTGTCTCTCTCCACCATAATCTCAGATAAGTGTTGGAAGGCAATTATGGAGGGCGGCAGCAATCTGCCTTCTCTCCCTCTCCGAGTTGGAGGCTGATAGGCCAAATCTAATTAAAACCATCACACTGATCCCTCTATGTGTGTGTGTGTGTGTGTGTGTGCTGTAATAGATGTTTTTTCCCATAATGCATGTGCTAAGCTTGTGAGCATTTCTCAATATGTGTTCAGTTTGCATACAAGCGTGTACACAAGATGCATGACCTTGCATCCATGCAATTGAGAGTATGTGCGCTCACAAGCTTCAGTGTGGGTGTGTGTCTTTGTGTGTGTGCCTCACAGTCTGAGTTGCAATTAGCGTGAGCTGCCAATCACAGTGGAGTGCGCCTTCAACAGGAAATGAATTAATGAGGAAATAAAAAAAGAAAAATGAAGCAACCAAGAGCCGGCGTTAATTGGTTATTACACTAACGAGATCGAGGGATGAGAGACGGAGGGACACAAACTGTGAACAATGGGAGGAAGGAAGGTGTGAGAAAGGAAAGGGGGAACAAAAGTAAACAGCCTACAGACTCAAAGTATTACAGCATTGTTGTCTCATGAATTGAAATCATTATACATGAAGCCTTTGATACATTTTTATGTGCGATTTATGTCATCAAAACACTGGGCCAAGTTTGTTACAAATAGAAATAAAATGTCCCCTTGAGGCCTTGAAAAAAATGTTGTAAATAAAGTATAACCTGGTATATTCTGAGTACCTGATGTCTTTGCAACCCTGTCTTTTAAAAACGGTGTTTATAAACGATTCTATTGCAACCACAGATTGTATTAGAAGTGGACGTAGTCACCGTGACGTCACCCAGTGGTTTGTGGGCTGCTGCTTTGAAGCTTGGTTTGGTAATTTGGCTGCTGGCATTGTTTTTGGCCGTCGCCATCTTGGTTTTTGCAACCAGAAATGACACGAAAGGATGGCGCTACATACACACTGAATATTACGTTTTAGCTTATTAAATTAACTTTCATGAACTGAAAATACACAGTGAAAGGGTTAAAGTTGTAAGACGAAAACACAGACAACTCCCAGACCTGACAACATCGTGGTAGTAACCTGTCAATCACAAGGTAGCCACACCTTAAAATATCCCCTGCTTTATGGTCTATTTGACTCTAAATGGGACAATAATTTACTAAATGAACATCATGCTGTATTGAAGAAGACTTGAAACTAGTGATTGAGACCATAAACTCATGTTTACAATGTTTACTGAGGTACAAAATCAAGTGAGAAGTAGGATCACTTTCTCATAGACTTCTATACAATCAGACTTCTTTTTGCAACCAGAGGAGTCGCCCCCTGCTGGCTGTTAGAAAGAAGGCACTTCTGCATCGATTTCACTTGTCAGACCCGGAGGTTGTCCACTGTTTGCAACAGCAAATACGTTTAGAAAGACAATAAACGCTGCCTGTCTGCTGCTTTGTGTGCCCACCACCCACCTCAAACACTCTTCTATGACTTTTCTACAAGAATGTAACACCTGGGGCTGGAGGAAACGTCACCAGTGTGAACATAATACATGCAGCTATTAAACATGCTTTTTCTTTTCAGACCCAGGGCTGCATCGCACTGCCACTAAAGCTTACTGTAACTGAACAGAGAGACAGAAAGAGACAGGGAAATGTGACCAGCTTCCTGGCCTTTTGCTAAATGAGACATCAAGATTGTCAAGTGTCTGACAGACCGTGGAGAAAGAGAGAGATAAGGATGGTTGGAAAAGAAGGAGAGATGGAAAGCAATATAAATCTATCTATCTATCTATCTATCTATCTATCTATCTATCTATCTATGATTTTTAAGTAGTATATTTGGTTGAAACAGTGTGGTGACAGTGCAGTTCTATAAATGGGTTGCCTGTGTGTGTTCACACATTTTTGACATCGTTTAGTGTGTCTGGCTGTGTGTGTTGTGCCGAGGTCGCACAGGAGGTCAGCTTGTGCTAAATGACCAGAGAGCAGAGTCGGTGTTGATGGTTCCCTTAGCAAGACCCTGGAGCCGAGGCTAAATATATTGTAACACACACGTACCCGCAAACGGAGTCAATAAATTAAACTGGCACAATGGCTAAGTCTCTGGGCACGGAGGGGACATTGAAAATAAGGCCGCTAGTGACGAGGTCATTTCATTCTTTTCTTTTACTCTTTCACAAACGTCTATACACACACACACACACACACACACATACACACACACACACACACACACACAGGGTAGCAGCATGCTTTAGCAACGGATGTGTGAAGCAGATATAATAACCATTAAAGGGAAAAAGACAGCAAGGAAGTAAGGGAGAGAAAAAGAGAGTCCAAGACCAAAGGAGTCGAGGACACACTCGCACACACACACACACACACACAGTCCAAAAACAGAAAGAGTGTGTAGGCTGCTGGAAGGACACACACACAGAGCGAAAGGCCGTCAATAGAGCAGGAACATTGTAATCAAAGGAGGAGATTAATTGATGTCATGGAGTCAGGTGGCCCAGGTGGAGAGAGAATGATGGAGGGATGAGGTGGGACATGACGGAGGACAGGAAAAGGATAAGACAAAAGGATGAAGGGATGAAAGAGGATAAATTGATTTTTGATAATGTTATGAGTAGGAAACCCTTTTCGTTTCAACCAAGCGTGGCTATCATTAATAGAGCGAGCCGGATCAAATGGTTGTGTGTGAGTGTGGATGAGAGTGTGTGTGTGTGTGTGTGTGTGTGTGTGTGTGGAGATAGCAAGAGGTGGGAGGTGTAGGGAGGAAAACAAAGAGTTAAGGGTATGTGTGTTTTAAGAATGTGTGAGAACTGGCTCTTAATTTAAAATTCACACCTCCTTTTATGAGATAATTCAGGTTTATTTAAGTTTTTTATTATTTTTGTTGTTTTGACAACCATTCCTGTTGGTAATGAAAAAACTGTATTCACCAAGAGACTGCCCTCTATAGCCCCTTAAACCCACCAACACCCACTAACATCTGGATTTGGAGCCTTTGGGATTTGACAGAAGTACACATTGTAAATCACTGAGTCAAATTTTATGAGCTTTGGGCAACAATTACCAGAGATATTGAGAAACAATTTTTTGGGTTCCATTTACCCCAATGTTAATGAAAATTTCAAAGTGATCCAGAATCCAGGATTTCTAGATTTCTAGAATTAGTTCTTCCTTTTCACATTTTCGACACACCCTGAAATATTTCATCAAAATCTGTCCATAAGTTTTTGAGTTATCTTGAACACAGACAAACAGACAGATAAACGCCGGCAAAAACATAACCTCCTTGGCGGAGGTAATAACCACCATAACGCTTTCACTGTTTACCAGCAGACTTGAGACAGTCGAGCCAAAAATTTGAAAGCCTTGCAACTCAACTTAGATTTTAACACCAGTGACTTGTGACTTCACTTAAACATGAGCCTTTTGACATGAAAATACTTCATACCTTCCCTCAGCCTAAAGATTAAAAAGTAGTATCTTAGTTAAAAAAGGCGCCACAAACTAAAGTTGAAGTTATTCATTCCAAGCAAGTCGACACTTTCCCCAGATCTTTTTTTTTTCCGATTAAGTTCAGTCGTACTTTTTTGAACAAATTTTAAAAGCATTCATGATTTTGGTGAATTGAATATATTTTTACTATGCTGTTAAAATGGTATTGCGTTTGGTGAGGAGCACATTATGACTTGTTTAGGACTCAAAACTCAAGTTTAGTACTTGAGACTTGACTTGGGATTTGTCAGTTTTGGCTTGGGACTTGACTGTAGACTTTTCAGTCTTGACTTGGGACTTGACTCAGGACTTATCAGTCTTGACTTGGGACTTGCCTGGGTCTTATCAGTCTTGACTTGGGACTTGACAGGGGGCTTATCAGTCTTGACTTGGGACTTGACTCAGGACTTATCAGTCTTGATTTGGGACTTGACAGGGGGCTTATCAGTCTTGACTTGGGACTTGACTCAGGACTTATCAGTCTTGACTTGGGATTTGACAGGGGGGCTTATCAGTCTTGACTTGAGACTTGAATCAGAACTTATCAGTCCTGACTTGGGAGTGACAGGGGGCTTATCAGTCTTGACTTGGGACTTGACAGGGGGCTTATAAGTCTTGATTTGGGACTTGACTCAGGACTTATCAGTCTTGATTTGGGACTTGACATTTTTGTGAATTGAATACATTTTTACTATGCTGTTAAAATGGTATTGCGTTTGGTGAGGAGCACATTATGACTTGTTTAGGACTCAAAACTCAAGTTTAGTGCTTGAGACTTGACTTGGGATTTGTCAGTTTTGGCTTGGGACTTGACTGTAGACTTTTCAGTCTTGACTTGGGACTTAACTCAGCACTTATCAGTCTTGACTTGGGACTTGCCTGGGTCTTATCAGTCTTGACTTGGGACTTGACAGGGGGCTTATCAGTCTTGACTTGGGACTTGACTCAGGACTTATCAGTCTTGATTTGGGACTTGACAGGGGGCTTATCAGTCTTGACTTGAGACTTGACTCAGAACTTATCAGTCTTGACTTGGGAGTGACAGGGGCCGCTTCTTCTTTACTTGGGACTTGACTCAGGACTTATCGGTCTTGACTTGGGATTTGACAGTGGCTTATCAGTTTGGTTGAGACTTGACTCAGAGACTTATCTCAGGGACTTATCAGTCTTGACTTGGGACTTGACAGGGGGCTTATAAGTCTTGATTTGGGACATGACTCAGGACTTATCAGTCTTGACTTGGCCTTGGGGTGTGTCAGTCTTGGCTTGGGACTTTAGTGCAAGACTTGAGACTTACTTGTGACTTGCAAAACAATGACTTGGTCCCACCTCGGCTGTTTATTAACCGTGCTTCTGGTGCTGGTCGCCGTGTCCGTGACGTTGAATGTGACACACCAGAAAAGAAAAAGAAATGCTTACTCAGCTACAGGCAATGGGACAGGAGTCTGTGCCTGTTGTTAGCGAGTTCCCACATTTAAAAAAACTGCATATATACACACTAATTATGGTGAAAAAGGGAATATGACAAGTTATCACTGATGATACCTGGCAGTGGTGTCACAGTAGAGTGACACTCCTTGGAGGTCACTCCTTTTTAAACATTTTCATGGGGTGTCAAGTGACTCTTTCATTTCTGTACAAACACTTCAGTTTCCACTGAGTTGTACATAATCTGGTTATTGATTATTGCCCGACTGCTTGTGTTTCTTGCCCCCTCCAACCACAGGATGTGACCGAACTGTGATCATCAATGCAACCCTAACCCTTTTGTGGTTACACGCTGTGCGATTATGTAACAAAGGTATTTATTTAAAGGTATACTGAACCTAGTTTGAGGTCTTAAAAGTGTGTACATTGTCTATTTGAGCTGAGAAAATTACTGTTTATCTGAACACATGTCAAAGACTTCTCACGTCTCCTTTCGTCTTTCGTGTACACACACGTTTGCACACATTCAATGTTGCACACCCACAAAGCACATGCGGTAATTACAGTTTTTATTGATAAACAGCAAACATCCATCAGGAAGATGGAACAGAGTGACGGGCAGTTCAGTTTCTTCATGTCTCTTCTCTCTGTTTCTTTATATCCTCTTTAATATGTGACCGTTTGACCCGGTGAAAACTAAATCTCTCTCTCATTCTAATCTGGACCATCAATGTTTCCAAAGGTCTCAACATCTGTCAACAGTACGCCTCTCATTGTAATCTGCATCTTGCATGTCCTTTGCTCTCCTGTAGTTTCAACTGATATGTCAGGTTTTGTTTTAGTGTATTTGCACAAAATATTGCTGTTAAAAACAGCGAGAAGAAAAGACAGAAAAACAACTTAAAGATGCCAAAAAGCATTAAAGCTCAATACTGAGAAGAGCGGTGCATGACTAAGAAATGTAAACACAAAAATAATGGCAAGGGCAAAAAAGGGATTTTTTAAACTTTAACAGTATAATACAGTAAGAATATAATTGTATTGCTGTGATGTGTTGCTGATGAATGAATATTGCAGGAACAAATTCATTCCTTGAAATTGGTTTTGGCTAATCAGGAGACTTAATAGTATTTGTGGTATTTTGCAAATAAAAAAATGTCTTTGCCAGTCTTAGTCCCATGTGTTCCTGGTGTGATTGGTAAATAATAAACATTTCACTCTTTCAGTTCTTTAATTAACATAGGTCCAGACGGGAAATTACATGCAGAGTGGAAAAACACTGATCTCAGTGAAGTAAACTATCAGTAATGCTGGGCTGTATAGTGCAGGCTATTCTCATACATCATTCATCATTATACCTATGAAAGTAATGCACTGTAATTTGTATATCCAACAAAATCAACTTGAATGTAATCCATGTACTGTGATCAGGTGTAGATCACGATAGAGAGCAAAAAAGCCATGTAGGGGGGAGGTCAGGGTGGGTGTGTCGGTCTAAAAACACCTGACTGTCCCAAGAGACCGGTGTTTGTACCCTGTGTAAAACCAGATGTCAGCATTGTCACGTAACCTCTGTAAGTTACACCACCTAGTTAAAATTTTCCTTAACGTAAGTAGTTTTGTCGTCTAAAACCTAAGTGGTTTTGTTGCCTGAACCACACCAAGTCAATCTTTTCCTTAATCTAAGTAGTTTTGTTGTCTAATCCTAAATTAAGTAGTTTTGTTCCCTAAACCTTACCAAGTAAATCTTTTCCTTAATCTAAGTAGTTTTGTTGTCTAATCCTAAACTAAGTAGTTTTGTTGCCTAAACCTCACAAAGTCAATCTTTTCCTCAACCCAGCTAAGTAGTTTTGTTGCCTAAACCTCACAAAGTCAATCTTTTCCTCAACCCAGCTAAGGAGTTTTGTTGCCTAAACCTTACCATGTCAATCTTTTCCTTAACCTGACTAAGTAGTTTAGGTGTCTAAATCTAACCAAGTTGTTTCCTGTGAAGACATAAGTTTATTTTGAAAAGACTATGTATGTAACAAGCAGAAATTGACACGTGTTGTTGGACATTTGTAGGAAAACGCACAAAAAATGAGAAATAACATTTCCTAAGATATCATATGAACAGTTGATATATACGTTGCATAGAGTAGAAATATAGTGCAAATAGAACTCTTTTTTAGCAATATTATTTACACTCACTTTTATTTTGAAATTATGTTGTATACTGGCTGGCTATTGTCTCTCTTTGCTGAAAGGCAATTACTGAGCAAAAATGTTAACTGACTAGTAATTCAATAAGCTCTATACTGTGTCTCTATGTGTCTAATAAATCTATATATTTCACATGAATAGATGCAGTAAGTCGATAAATGTTCTTGTTCTCATACTGAAGGACTGGCCTTTGGACTCCTCTTCTTGTTATGTTGGATTTTTCTACAGTTTCAAGTCACTCTGGATAAGGGCATCCTTTATCTGACTCATATCTCCCATCCCACATACTTTTTCCAAGACCCTGACAAAAATTAAACTGACTCCACAAACCGAGTAACCTTTCAACTCAAACAACAAAATTGTTGTTTGTGTTTCCCAAAAACAGCAGAGTTACTGTACGTTCAAAAAACAGCCTGAGGAGATCCCATGACTTTCTGATGGGAAGTGTTCAATAAACTGATGTTGCCAGGCAACATACACTGCTCCAGCCAATAAAAGGAGCTATGGCACATCCTGGTCGACCATTCAGGGAGGAAAAAAAAGTTGATTATAATGATCACTTTGAATAGAAATCCTTGACGTCTGAACATAGCACAAACACACATACCCAAGTCAATTGATGCACCAGCACATGCAGAGAAACATAAAAATGTGCTCTCAGAGAACCATTTAAATACTCAGTTGTATGGATATACACAAAGGAGAGTGCACACACACAGACCGCATACAACCACACACAACTTAGGACATCTTCCTGACTATTACCATACAACAGGTAAACAATTAAACCTGACCTCTGACCTTAAACTAAAGTTGTTTTTTGTGACAACTTCGAGAGAGAGGCACAAGTATACAGACACACACCTCTGTACTGAAGCTCGCTAACCTCAGAGGAGTCGCCAGAGGCTGCATTGACATCACGTTACCAAAGCAACAGGCAGAAGCCCGGGATTGGACGAAAGGATGATGACTCAACCTCCCTCCCTCGTCCTCCTCCTCTCTCTCTCTCTCTCTCTCTAGAAGTGTCTCTCACTTTCTCATGCGCAACTTTTTGAACGTCAAGGATGCAGACAGAGGGGCACGCACGGGCAGAGCCGCATGATATTTTACAATTAAGAAAATGGAAACAGCGGCACGTGTCGGCTAACTAGCTTTCAATTATACACACAAACACACAAACTGAATGAGGCTGCACATTTCTGCTAAATAATCTAACAAGGAGGTAACACGTTTCCTGCGGAGCAAGCAAACAAAAAAATAGAGAAATGAAACAATAGAGCCGTGTTAATGTTCTTTTTTTATAATTGTGAAAGCTACCGACACAGCTAAAAAGGTAGACGGAGGACGCTGTCACCCCTGTTTAGCTGTCTTGAAGGTGACAGAACAGAAGTGACAGGGTGCTAATAGCCTGTTTCTTTAAAATGGAAATAAATGCTGTTGACACTGGCTGTATGTGTGTGTGGACCTTCTAAGTCAGCAGAGCCTACCTTAAGTTAACCTAGTTTCACAGCCTTCTTGAGCAGGCCTGTTGGAGGCACGCTCACTAAATCATTCATGGTGGAGAGACAGGGAGAAACATGTTTCTCTATGTGTGTGTGTGAGAAAGAGTGACTGCAAACTGCTATGCCCTTTCCTCTTTTCTGACTGTTTACATGGCACTTTGTGCTCAAAACAGGGCTACTTCGTCACATGTCAAAAGGGAATTAAAGTGGTGACATTTTGAGGTACTAATTTGGTGTGAAATTCAATCACCTACTCCATAGTTTATAATGTGAAAGGAGATAACATGGTGCTGTGTGTCCTTTAGTGTGGGATCAGCCTTCATTCCCTCTAATTTCAATATGGCAAAACCAGTGGGCAACCTCAGAGTCTGAAGTGAAGTCAATGCAGAAGTGCCTTAAACTTGTACTTGCCTTAAACTTCCTCTGGTTGCAAAAAGAAGTCTGATTCTATAGAGGGCTATAAGAAAATGAGCCTTCTTCTCACTTGATTTATCACCCCAGTAAAAACTATAAACATGAGATTATTGTCTCAATCACTAGTTTTAAGTTTTCTTCAATACAGCTTGATGTTCATTTCATAAAGTCAAATAGGCTACCTTGTGATTGACAGGTTGGTACCAAACCGTTGTCCGATCTGGGAGTTGTCTGTGTTTTCCTTTTTAACTCTTTCACAGTGAGTGTGTGTGATGGTGACAGCCAAAATTTCACACTTGAAGCTTCAAAACATCAGTCCACAAAACAATGGTGAGTAGGTCTATGTGCAGAACTACGTTATATGAGTTGTAAATGATTAGCTCAACAATGCATGTTGTCAAATATTTGTTTCAGTTATGATTTCTGGCACAATGGCACCAAATATGAACTTCTGTGTTGATTTTGAAGGGTTATTGTTCAGCAATTAATAGTTCCGACATGTACTGTAACCAAAAACTGTAACTTTGATATTTCTGTCAGTGTACAGGTTAAACAAATAAGCGTTGAATCTTGTTAAACCTGCATTAAATGTTTTTTTTTGCCATTTGAGAGCAGTGAAACAAGCTGTAGACATAACACATATAATCAAGCTGATATTAAAAAAAATAATAATAACTACTCCTTTAAGGTGAAGGCAAGAAAAACATTGAAATATAAAGAGAAAGGTGCATCTATCTTGACCTCCCCCTTCTCCCCGAAGAGACAGACGCTGTTCGCTCACCTCTCTCCTGCATCGCTCAACTCTCTTTTCACTTTATTCTACTTTTGCTCTCTTGTTGCTTGTCTCTGTCCCTCTTTTACATCGTACTCCTTGTACCTCCCTGTTCTCCTGTCCTCTCCTCCTTCCCCCTCGTTTCCCCTCCATCCCTTTCGCTTCCCGTCTGCCCAACGCCACTCTGTCTTTCCTCTAGGAAATCCCTCTCTGCCATCTGTCTGGCTGTGATGAATTCAGAGCCTTTCAGAGCAAATCAACTTGGCCAAATTAATGAGACTCTCAGAGGGGATGAACTTTGTGTGAGTGTGTGTGAGTGTGTGCACCTAAAACACTTCATAATCCGTCGACTGTACCACTTCATTTACCCCGCAGTGACAGATAGCGTGTTACGGGGAAATGCAACAGACAAGGCTGGCTGCACACATTGACTTTCTTAAACTATTACAGGTCGGGACCACAGATGGGCTCGTTTTTGGTTGTTCTTTTTTTTAATGTGGGGAAAACACGGTGTTCACTTTGACAATGTTTTTGGAGTCTCAAATAACAATGTCGAGGTCCAATTTCATGCCTCTGTGTTTGTAGGTATGCATCACAAGCCAAACTCAGACTATATGAGGCCACCTCGTCCAGCTACTAGCTACGATTTTAGCATTTGGATTGCCAGAATCACCAGTACTGCTTGAGGGAAAGCAAGATATCATTTGCTGATAAAGTGTTTCAAAAAGAGGCATACTGATTTTACTAATAAAAAGCTATTAATTCAACATATCCTCATATAATGGCTCACATGATATTTTATGAAAGGTTGATCCTAATTTTTCATGAATTTTCCTAAAAATTTCCAGCAACACATGATGAGTGTGTCAACTTCCGCTCCAGTCTTTTCAAATAAACTTCACAGGAAACATCTTGTTTTAGGGCAATAAAACTACCTGGTTAGGCTTAGGAAAAAGTCATGGTTTGGGTTAAAATAACTTACGTACAGAAGTTACATGACAAATAAATCAATGTTGACATCTGGTGTCCTGCGGGTACGCACACCGGTGTTTTTTTCACCCATCCATCCACCCCGACCGGTTCCCTATGCAGTGTTTTTCACTCTTTATACTTTATACTTCACAGTTACCTGGCCTACAAATTCTTGATTTTGTGTGATATATGTACATTTTTCAGTGCATTTATTTCAATAGGTATAGCTACAAACAGTGTATGAGTACACCCTGATTAATTATACGTACATCAACGCTGTTTAATTGCAGTCATTTTGACTTATTCTGTTGCTTTGAGAAAACAATTCAACAATAAAAAATGAACAGATCACAAATGCTATAGCTGTATTTAACACTGTACATACAGCATTATATCATTTTTTATACACAGGTTTAGGTTAGAGCAATAAAATAATATACTTATTAAATTGTTGATTATATGCAGTAATAAATACAGTTAAAATGTGCCTTAGAGGCCCAAATGTTAGGCTGTAAATAAGATGTAACACCGGGTATGTTCTGTATAGCTGATCAACATGAGTGGCTGCTGATTACAGTGTTTCACTGCTGCGGCAGTTCAAATATCCTCACTGTCAAAAGCCAGCACATTAAAGGGCACACCACTGATTTTAGAGTTTCTAAGGAAGAATTCAGGGTTATTATCATTATTGCTGTTTTTAGCATGAAAGGCAGTCTGATTTGAAAGGAAAGGCAGAAAAAATGGATTGTAAAATAAAAGACTTATGTCCAGTGCAGCATGAGGTCACCACTGATGATAAACCTTGTCCTAGAAAGCATCATTTTTCCAGGAAGTTCAAGAGTCTGTGTCATTGAATCTTTAAATCAATCCATTGAACTCACTTGGAAAATACGGTACATACAACAGTACCTGTGTCAGTTAAATGATTTGCCACGATAGGTCAGAATATGTTCTGCGAGGTAAATTTACTGTTTTTGTGAAGGAAGTCTGGTTACGGTTCCTCGTTGAAAAGGACCGTCTGAAGTCAAGGTAAAGCAGTGGAATATTCTAAATATAACGTACACTTAACTGATATTGATTTTTAAAATTTTCACTCTCTTATTATCACTCTTTTCAAAGCCACCAGACTCCATTCATAAAAATAATTTTATCTTGTGGTAACTTAGTTCACATATACATACAACCCCACTTCAAAAATATCCAAACCACACTTTCAGACTTAGCACAGCCAGCGGTAACTTAGTTCACATCATTTATTTATTTTAAATATATTTTTTTTATCCTTTATTGGTATTGACAGAGTGAAAGTAGTGAGAGGGGGCGACAGGCAGCAAAGGGCCCCAGGTTGGATTTGAACCTGCGGGAAGGACCCAGCCTCAGTACATGAGGTGCTGTTCTACCAGCTGAGCCCCAGTGTTCACATTATTCATAACCTTATAGATTTGCTTACTTTGGCAACTTACATCACTGCTTTTTGCTAATGGCTAAATGGGTACTAAATTTCCATTTGGAAAAAAAAAGGTTAAAAGATGCAGATGGATCCGCCCTTTAAAGCTGAAAAACATAAGAATACCAGACATACAATCTATTATGAATGAACAAAAAGGCAAAAGTAATGGGAATACAATAGTCCATTAAATAAAAACCTGTCTGGGAAAAGAAAGTGTTTCAAAGCATGAATTAAAACATGACTGATTTCTAATGGAGCAACGCTCATTGACTATATTGACCAAAGCGCCATAAAACTGTCCGGCCAACATGAGACTAACTCAGGGATGATCGAAAACACTGATGTATGGGAACAATGGCACCAATGACTCCTGGGATGGCTCCACAGACATATGCAATCTATGAGTGTGTGTGTGTGTGTGTGTTGATGGATGGTGCCTTGAAGTCACTTGCTCTGTGCAGGAACTAGTGGTTGCAGCGCTAAACGTGCCTGGCCAGACCTGGCGTTAATACGAAGACTGGAGCCAATTCATCTTCACTGACACTCACCCAATAGCACAGTAAATTACAGAGCGAGGGAGGGGGTGGGAGTGTTAAAAGATAGAGAGAACAAGAGAGATAGGGACGAGGGAGGAGACAGAAGTGGAAGAGGAGAGAGAGAGGGACGAGGACCGAAAGAGGAGAGGCGATATGCATCCGTAGTTCACTAAGCAACTTATAATGAATGCAACAGAGTGGGTTTAAATTCATATATCATCAATATTAGAGGCAACGAACAAGAAGTGCAGGGATTTAATCATGCCTTCTGGATAATAAATAAACCAATATTCCTGTAGCTGCATGTGGAATGAATAAATCTCCTAGAGAAATGCAGGGTGAGACTACAATAGCCAGGCAGAAAGGTTAAAAAATACACTTTCTTGCTCCAAACCGTAGCTGCCAGTAATCATTTTTCATAACACGTATTTCCTGCATCATTGATGGAACAGAACCGGCCATAAAAGTCGCCTTGGCAGGAGGTGCTGGCATTAACAATGGATCCCCAAGCCAGAACGCCTCTTTGCCAGACAGTAAACAGCCCGAAAAACTGGACACATCCCTTGGAGGAGCAAATAAATCAAGCTCACCTCGCGTTCTTATCTGGTGTTAAAAACCTCTTCCCTCTCAATCAGTGGACAAAGTCTCGAAGGAGCTGCTTAAGGAGTTCGGGCCACTTGGTCTTCACACTGTTGTTTATAGATTTCAACTAACTTTTATAAACTCAGCCAATGAGCGCATTATTTCTAGCATCTTCTGCTGTATACTTGAGCATTTTTGGTTATAGCAAAACTAGAATAGCGCTGTAATTCCAGATTTATCTTTTTCCTAAATGCTAAAGCTCTCTACGCTTGATCTCTGCTGCAGAAGCAAAGATTGTTAGGGATATAAGTGTTTAACACAATAAGTCAAAGGCAAATGAACCTGATAATCAAGAATGGCGAAGGTGCAAGATGAACGTCCTTTTCATCCTTCACTGATTGCCTTCAGGTTACGTCACAGACAGCTGTCATTTCATCTGTTGCACACTGAAAGGCCATCGAAAAATCAAAGTCAAAGTTGAAGCAGATTGAATTTTGAACAGTTTGCCATCTCCAATCCCTGCAACAGCTCAATCACATGCAAATAAATTCTCCTGCTGATCAAGCATAGTCAGCCTATAAGAATGGTGGACAAAACTGAGAGAGTGTGTTCTGTAATAAGACTGAGATTTAACATCCATCCATCCATCGTCAACCGCTGATCCCGTTAGGGGTCGCGGGGAGGCTGGAGCCGATCCCAGCTGGCATTGGGCGAAGGCGGGGTTCACCCTGGACAGGTCGCCAGTCCATCGCAGGGAACATAGAGACAGACAACATATAGACAGACAACCATTCACGCTCACATCCACACCTACGGGCAATTTAGAGTCATCAATTAACCTAGACAGCATGTCTTTGGACTGTGGGAGGAAGCCGGAGTACCCGGAGAAAACCCACGCTGACACGGGGAGAACATGCAAACTCCACACAGAAGAGTCCCAAGCCGGTATCGAACCTGCGACCCTCTTGCTGTGAGGCAACAGTGCTAACCACTACACCACCGTGCAGCCCTGAGATTTAACAACAAATGTTTAAAAATTGCTTGAAAGGTGCATTTTATTTCACCTTGATTTAAAGGAACAGTGTGTAACATTTAAAGGGATCTATTGGCAGAAATGGAAAGTATGTTTTCTTCAGTGTCTAATCACCTGAAAATAAGTATGGTTGTGTTTTCGTTACTTTAGAATGAGCCGTTTATATCCACATAGGGAGCTGGTCCCCTCACCATTGAGTCTAACATGTTTCTACAGCAGGAACAGACCAAACACACGTTTACTTTTCCTGTTTAAGTCGATGATGTTACTCGCTCCCGTCGCCGCCGCTCTCTGCCTTGCTTCACTGCGCCAGATGACCTCGGCTACTCTTACAACTGGCTCTAGAAAGGCCCATTCGCGTCGGCCATTGTAGCTTGTCAACACACTTGGCACATGGGACAAGTTTCAATTGGTTGCAATATCCTCACCTCAACATTAGATACCGCCACGTCCTACACACTGGACCTTTAACCAGGTAGTCTTTTGAGGTACATTATCTCTTTTACAAAAGAGGCCTGGCCAAAATGTCAGTGTAAGATAAGTATCACATAGTTATATAAGAACCGCAGACTGTATATAAGTGATAGTATGTAGTGTACTTTATGTAGAAGTGTATGTAGTCACTGTGATGTTTTATTTAATGCAAGCTGTCCTTGAGCCTGGCACTAAATTTCAGCAGTTGAAAGGTTGTGTCAGTGTGGCTAACCTTTGTCACTGACCCCTGCACTCTGGAGATGAGGGAGTAGGACTAATTAGACGGCTAATTACCCCTTTGGGATAAAACACACACACACAGCCATTACCGTTGCTATTATAAAAAGCAGATGCTTTTTCTACTACAGAACGTCCTTCAACAATCACAGACAACAAAATCAAAGTTTTATATGGAACAACATATTGCACCTTCACTGCTATTCCAGTCATTCTAGCCAATCATCTTTCATAACTACCACTGAAGAGTGTGTCCTATATAGCCAGCACTGGCAGCAGTCAGCCACTGGCAGCTAAAAGGGATTTCTGTTTGCCAGGAAGTACATTCAAGACAAATGAAGCCAGCACAAGCGCCCACGTTTGGACAGGAAACCAGAGGACTCATGTTCGGGTTGTATTTGTGTGTGTGTGTGTGTGTGTGTGTGTGTGTGTGTGTGTGTGTGTGTGTGTGTGTGTGTGTGTGTGTGTGTGTGTGTGGGCCGCTGACCAGTCTAGTGTTTTAATTGGCCATGGAGCTGGTGACAGACAGTGATGTGTGCAAACTCAGGAAGGTGTACAGGTAGATGCTGCAGTAAATAGTGAATAGAAAGGCTGGATGATATTTGCTGGAATCAATATTATGATGCATTGTTATGTTATGTTGGTATACATTTTTAATTCATGAATGCATGATATTAACATATTATGCTGCTTCAATGCCTCCAATAATCAGTTAGAGAGACTCTGAGCTGATTGTTTGGTTGAACTACCTGGTAGATGACACAGTTTTTTATGCTATACTCAGTTTATTATGGGATTCAGCCAGTTAAAAATTGATTATAGGAGTATATTCACATAAATAAAAGATTCATAATGCCAAAATAATCACCTTAGAAAGTTGATATGGTGAACTTGCTTGTAAAATTACTTATTTACAGCATTAGAATTCATTTGTTGCATTTCTGGTCATCTGATGAGTGTAAGTCTAATATTCACTGTCCTTATTGCTTGGTTTTGGTCTCCACCAACTACTAATATAATAATAAACTTTATTTACAATGTATAGCATCTTTTATAACATACAATCCAGCTCAAAGTGCTTCACAAGAGAAACAAATCAGTAACACAGGTATTACAATTGGGACATTAGGGGCAAAAACAACAAAATAATAAAATCCTAACGAGTTGCGAAATAGAATAATACTATTAATAAAAAAGTTGATAATAGTAAAAAGATATAAAACCATAAAACAAGATAAAATAAATGTAAAATAATAATGATGTTAGAAAAATGTGGAATTAATGAAAACCAAAATCATAAAAAATAAGGAACCAAGCTAAGGGAAGTATGGCTATATACAGTATATACATTAATGAGCTAAATGCCTTTGGTACAGAACAGGTCCCAAAGGACAATGTGGCGTAGACCTGAGGGGACCCGCACAATTGAGTCGACTACGATTGATGCCTTACAACAGGGATGACCAGAGTCCTATAATATGGAGGATCTGACAAGTTACGTTATTTGACTTGACTATTTGTCTTAGTTTATGTACTTTAAGCCATGGTATTTCCTAAACCAAAGTGATTTTATTGCCTAAACCTAAGTGAGTGGTGTTGTTGCCCCTGCTGGTACTGCATCTTCATACACGCATGTAAAATTAACGCCAACATGACAATGGCACACTATCCTCTGGTGGACAGTCAGGTCTCTTATAGGCTTTGGCGTGATTGGGTTGGACGATTAAATCTGTATCTGACACATTGAAAAAACAGTTGTATGGGGGGCGGCAGTAGTCTGTAGGGAGTTGGCTTGGGAACCGGAGGGTCACCGGTTCAAGTCCCGCCATGGACCAAGAACTGAGTGTGAACTGGTAGCTGGAGAGGTGCCAGTTTACCTCTTGGGCACTGCCCAAGACTGCCCAAGACTGCATCTTGGGCACGGCTGAGGTGCCCCTGAGCAAACCCCCAACTGCTCGGGGCGCTTGTCAGGAGCAGCCCCCTCACTCTGACATCTCTCCATTGTTATCATGTACATGTGTATAAGTTAACAACAGAGTGAAAAAATTGAATTTCCCCTCGTGGGACTAATAAAGGACTATCTTCTTCTTCTTCTAAATTTGGGACATTTTATTTTTCACAAGGTGCTTGATCCAAATACTGACGGTCCTGGCTGAAAAAGTTTAATGCAACTCTTGTGGCATCACTCTGTTGGAACTAGAAAAACACTCGTGGGGGTGTTTCTTCCCTGCCATATGATTGGCCGAGTACAGATACCAGCTGCAGAGACAGACAACAGACTTGTTTAATGTTGGCCTGAAGTTACTCGTGGAATTTGTGTTAATTAGCGACAGCTGATATGATCTGCTGCCGGCGACGCCTCTCATTTTAACCTGTGAAAGCATCAGCGCCGGATAAAACTGAGAAGCTACTACCTGGATGCTTTGAACATAGCTCTTTGCTAATAATAACGAGAGAGGAGATTTGACAGCACATTTGTCAGCGTCAGAGATTATTATTACAACTCCATGTATTTTGCCAACCTGGGTGTCAGACCTCAGAGTCACTCGCGCCGGTGCGCCCAGATTTTTCACATTCACACGCTCTCATATGCAGCGAAATGCTGCACTGTTGAGCCAAATGATTCACATGCTCATTAACAACACAATGTGTGTGTGTGTGTGTGTGTGTCAACTATGATTCAGTCCATGTGAAGGAAGCAGCCAAGTAATTATATGCTGTGTGCAAACAAACACACAGTCCCCCTACCATTTTATACCCCCCTCCACACCCCTTTACTCCCCCTCCCTCTTTGTGTCTGTCTGGAAAATAATCACTAGTGTCTTCCAAAGAAAGCATTTGTGCTTTCTCACAATGGATTCCACTCACACACACTAATACTGCGCTGACTTGCATTCATTTCTTGAGGATTTACCCAACCACATATACCAACATTTACCTTATCATTTGTTGTTTTACCTTGTGAGGAAGACCAGCCTTTTACCCCAAATGTGAGTGATAAACACTCTAAAACATGTGTGCACATATGCACGAACGTACTCTTCACACACAAAGCCAGCCGATACGAGAGCTGCCACAGGGAATAGCATGAAAATGAAAGCTGAGCGAGGGAGACGTGAGGAGGGAGAGAAAAAAGGGAAAAAATCGAGGGAGGAGAAAAGCCCATGTGGCAGAGGGAGATTCTCATCTTCACTGAAATCAGCTGATCCCTCCCTCCCTCCCTCTGTTGCTACAGCTTTCTATCTTGCGTCTCCTTTTCTGTCTCTCCTCTATCCATCCTACCTTTATCCTTTTTCAACCAACCTCTTCTCTCGTTTTTTTACTTTCTCCTCTCGCCCTCCCCTCCCTCCAACTCCTACTCCCTCTTCTTTCTCTCTGGGCTTTCACTCTTTGGTATTATCACTCTGTATTCCACCTCCCTCATCCTCTCTCTGTCACAGTGGGAGAGCTGCAGGCAGACAGAGGCAGCATACACTAATGTTACTATATTTGACAAGACACACACACACACACATATTCTCCTGCCACATGCACGACTGCACACACATAGGGGAAAGGAGAAGGGGAGGTGGGCGCACACACACACACACTGGAAAGACAGCCCTCAAGTGTACATGCGTGGATAAACACACACACACACACACACACACACACACACACACACACACACCTCCGACGCGTGCTGAGTGCAGGAATCACAAACATAGCGACACACAGAAGGGCAAGCGCGTGACGCCAGCAACCTAACGCCGTTGTCTCTCTCTCTCTCTCTCTCTCTCTCTCTCTCTCCCACACACACACACACACACACACACACTCCGTCTCTCTTTTTCACACACACTCACGCCTCTCAGACGCACACGGCAGCGCGCAAGCCAGCGAGGAGGACGGCGCTGGACGCATCATTCATATAGGGAATAGATCCGAAGAAAAGGATTAACTCTCTCCATCCCTCTCCCTCCACGGACCTCATCCGCTCTTCCCTCCTCTTGTGTCTCTAAGCCTCTCTTCACCTCATTTTTTTCTACAATCCCTCCTTTTTCACAATTTATTGGTGGGCTGAAAGGAAGCTGGGGGGGGTTGTCTCTATACAGAGAGGAGGATTATTCTCATTCACTTGTCCGGGATCTTGAATGTATGGATTTCTTTAACTGATTTTCTTTTTTGAGATCTTTTTCTTTATTTTTGGGATATATATATATATATTTTGTGAGGATGGCTGCTGGCAGAAAGCTATAAGGCTGGTGCTGTTTGAGATATTTGCTCAAAAGGTAAGTGGTGTTAGTTCTCTTCTCCTCACTCACACTTCATTTTAGCGTCCCTGCTCTTCATCTCTTTTCACGACTGGAATTGAAGATGTCACACAAAGTGATTTTTTTTCACGCAAACTAATGGGCATTTTTGATGGGGCCAAAGGTGCATGCTGCGAGGAGGTGGATGCTGAAAATGTCAGCCCGTAACCTGTTTCCTGGATACACACAACATGCGCATTCACTGGGATGTTTGGGCTGTGGTTTCGGGGGGAAAGCTTGCAGAGGTGGGCAGTGGGAGAAGGTGAGAGTATGGGCGTATTTTTTCTTGTTTTTTTAGGTATTCATATTTAGTACCTCAGCATGAAAGATAAATAAAACTGTAAACCATTCAAGTAACACAAGGGTAAAGACTTTAACGCTGAAAAGATACTGTAATCTTTGAAAATAACACCATACCCTGCAGGGCATGAACACTAAATGGTTTGGTCTACAGTATGATGGATATTAGGGATCAGTACAGGACATTTTTTTTTACATTTATTCCCACCACAACCCCCTCGATTATGACAGAAACTTAAGTCTTATGGTAACTCTGTCTGCTTGTACCAAACCTCCTAATGCTAATCTGTCCAGCCTAGCTTAAATCAATATACTGTTGTATTGTTTTAGCATGGCTAATATACCAGATGTGCCACCTTTAGCTGTATTAAAATTGCATGAGGTACTCAAACATGGCAGCCCATGTATGCCAGTGAAAGCTGCTCACCCAGCGATAAATGCCAAAAAAAGTTTGCGTTGCTTCTTGCTTCTACACCAAAGCATGTGCAATAAAGTCTTTTTTAGCTCATGAAACATATATTTGGCCTAGAAGTTTTAGTAATAAAATGTTCAACCTGCATGATGCTCAGGGAATGTTTCACAGCCATTTATTTCAGTGTCTCTAAACCCCAAGGCGTCAAAGTGATCTGCAGGTCAGACTTTGGCCACCACTTCAAAATTGCTGCACATCACCGTGCTTCTGTATCTCTGGGATGTTTTTGTCAGTGTGGATCTGTGACAGTATACTAGATTTCCTCTGTTATACTTTCATCACAGCATAATAAATACCATATCATTTGCCCTTTTATTTCTTATGGCCTTGACGTAACTCATGTAAGTTGTGTTCCTGGTCATTTTAGTCCCGGGAACCACTTCTCAAGGAACTAAAAGGTTCCTTCTGCTCATTGTTGTTGAATTTCCATAGTGGTTTAAAGACCTGTGAAGATCAGGCAAATTAGTCCGCTAACATATGAAAAATCAACATGATGTGGAACGAGTGCTGCTGGTGGTTACAGGGGTTAAAAACAATCCTCCTAAAATGGACCTATATTGATACTAGATTACTTCCTTGTTTTATGAATGAAGTGGTATGAGTTGAAAGAGCAGAGCTGAGTGTGTCTGACCAACCAACCACTGCCATCCTTGCAAACTCCATGCTGAAAGTTGCTGTACTTTCAGATAGTACTACCCCTGATCAGGGCCTTTTGGGGGGTAAAAAAGCTCTGTAAAATGTCCCTGGAACTTACTTTAGTCCCTGGTTCCTGCAGTCAAAACGTAATGAGGTCCTCAAAAGGTTAAAACACACACGTGATTTTAACTCAAAGAAAGCTATAGTTAAATGTTACAAATCTAACATGAATATACACAGCAGCAGCTGTTTACTTGGCTGCTTACAGTCTAATTCTCACTTCTTGTTTCTCTGACCTTCACAGTACTAAATCTACCTTTCTGTTAAATGGTGCCCTGTCGATTCTCACTGAGTAGTGTGTCACTTCCTTTTTCTAGCTGCCGTAAAACACTTTGTAGGCTCTAACCTTGTTTTAAACCGGTGTGATAAAAGAGTGATTAACTTTCAAGAGCTGCAGTGTGATTATACGATAACGCCGTGGGTGTGAGGCACTCCACCCCGACATCCTCTCGTGTGCCTCTCTACATTAGCTACCAATTAATGGGAATTGCCTGAATGTCCTCTAAGTAATGAAGATGCAACATAAACCTGGAGAAAACAACAATGATCACTAACTAACTCTATTGTTAGTGCTGTAATTTGACATGTCTACTAACTGCATGGCTAACACCTCAGACTAGTCTGAGAAGTCCTGCAAAACAGTCTGGGTGATATTATTGATGTGCTTGAACGTGTGCTTGTTCGAAAAACATATATATCTAACATATAGAGCTATTTCTGAGTTGAGAAATAGTCTGAGTTGTTCAGTGAAAGAGTACTTTACTGCAGCACTCACTGTAAGTTGACTGTGATACCAGAGTAGAGCGCTGGATATATACATTTAGATAAACTATAGTACTAACACTACTAATAATTAAAGATATGCATGATAACATGGTATACAATTAAAATGCCCATATGTTATGTATGTATGTGTGTGTGTTTTTGGACATATACGTACTAATACATGTGTGTTTATGTACAGTTTGTGTCTGCAACCCCACATGCATGTGTAATTATATATCTGTACATATTCTTGCACCATGTGCCTGTCAACACATATGAGGCCCTATTTGTCAAGCTATCGGCATGTGCTTAGGTGTGTGTGTGTGTGTGTGTGTGTATGTCCGGTGGATGTGTGTTGTGTTGCCCCAATCTCTCCACTCTCCTGTGTAAGAAAGCCATTAAAAATTGATTTAGAGGAGCTCGGCTGCCTCACCGCTCTTTGTTAGCAACCTGTGCCGTTTCACAGACAAACACACCTACGCAGACACACACATATTCAAACACATGGACATACAACAGCAGGTATATGCACTTAACCCTTTGTTTTTCCTCTCTATTGTCAGCCTGGTCTCCTAAAAATTACGTTCTCATACAAAGAAACTGCATTGTCAATTACGTCTCGAGGGAAACACATTATCTCCTGGATTATGTTTGTTTTTGACATATCGCAAATACATTTGTAATGACAGTCTGTGAGAGTCCACGTACAAAGAGGAGGTCTGGGTCGGGGTCAGGGTCAAGGTGAGTGGGTGGGTTAAACAATCCAAAAATCAAAATGTGACCCGTGTGAAACAAAAAGTCTATGTTGACTTATTTTAATGTTGATCTGATCGTGATCTTTTATTAAACGTAACCAAGTAATTTTGCTGCACTTTTGTTTTGTGTTGCCTCAATTCACAACATTAGCCACATGTTTAAAACTGTGACTGTATTCCGGGAGAAAGTTTCCCTATAGTCTACATGTAAATGGGTATTTTTGTGAGCAGCATTTTTCCTCCTTTATTCTCAAAAAAAATCCTGTCCACACAAGCACAGTTTTAAAAAAATATCCATCCAGATGAAAATGCAAAAACACAACTGATGCGCCGTCGTGGGAGTGCTGTACTGGATAAATAGCAGTGGATAGTGGAAGAATAGCTGTACTTTTATGCGTAAACATGTAAAAAGTCCTATTAGTAAGGTTATTTGGCCACGTCAGTTATGCCACCGTTGTATGACATGTCGCCTCATTAGTTACGCCTCCCAAAGGCGATAACGGTGCACACTCTGATTTACAAGCCGTTTCTGAAAATCGGAGTTTTACTAAAGTTTTCAGTGAGCTAAAACTTGGGAGTGCACGACAGGCCAAAACACACAGAAAAAGCTATGTTTACAAAAATACCCCGAGGCCTGAGAATGCAGTTTAGTTGTATGGGAATGTCATTTTTATGACACACGGTTGCTATTGTATAATGTGATTTGTTTTGTCAATTAATCCAACACTGATAGATCCCTTAAACAATGCTTGAAACGGCAGCCACTTGCGTAAGTGTGTGTAAAGAGGGAGTGAAAGGTAGAGCTGAAGGTGTGTGATTGGACTGTGTGTGTTTACAGCTGTGATGTCACTCATTCAGGGGCCACACACATCCACATTCAAACGCTCGCACACGCACAGCTGCCTTCACACATGGATAGACGTCCTCTCGAGTGCAGGTTGATTTCAATTTGGTGGCAAATTGGACAGAATTCCAGCCGCATTGATTAAAAACTATTAGTCAAGGCAAGTAGTCATGTCACAAGAATGATGAAACGCTCTGAAAAATGGGCCTAAGTGGGCACATCGGGCAAGGATGTAGCACCAACACATCTTTCAGTTTGTCACAGGTAAATGAGACATGATGGGAAAGTAAAACAGCAGATGGCAAAATTCAGATTTGTTCAGATAGATCACTGAGAAATACAACCAGCATACATCATGTTTACATTCTTTTATTCACATTGTGATGGAGAGGGATGATAACGGAGGGGATGCTTACTGGAAATGGATGCGGCGAATCAAAAAAATATACATTCGTCAAGTTTGAATAAAAATAAGAACATTGCCGAGCCTTTCTTCATCTCTCGTCCTCGTTATGACCCATCTCCTCCTGCATCATAAACATGTGGGACAAAACACAAGCAGCGCAATCCCAGTCGGTGGTCTCGACTTGTTATCTCAGCCCGAGGTGTGCGCTTATATATTTTGAGGAAATGCACGTCGGAGGAGGCTCTGCATAAAGCCTTCGCAACACCCCGTGGAGTATAAATCCGGCTTATGAGCGGACAGGAAACAGTTAGTGGAAAAAACAGAGTGAAAGAAATAGGACGGAGAGAGAGGAGAGGAGCCCAGAGGAGGGGAGGAGGTGTTACTTGATTCCCCCAACATGCAGGCCACTTTGGCACCCAAGTATTTACACGTGTGTGTGTGTGTGTGTGTGTGTGTGTGTGTGTGTGTGTGTGTGTGTGTGTGTGTGTGCATGGGTGGATGTGTGGATTTTGGCTGGCCCCCTTGTCCAGGTCAAATTGGTAAAAAAAGCTTTCTGAGAATAGCTTGATGGACAGACGGGCTCGCCACCACAGCACCAGTTTAACATGATGGCGACTGATGGGCGAACAGCAACATGTGGCTGCAGAGGTGACCTTCTGCTACACCTCCAATACATCATTTATAGGACGGCTGCAGCATGATTAGACACATGATGCGTACTGATGAAGGACTTTAATGTTCTGATCTCTGCCTCTCTCGTTTTCATCCACTCCTGTTTGTTTCCAGAACGGTGTAGAAAACAAGAAGCACCCGATAAATAGTGATATACGAATGAGCTACAAACTCGATATAGACTCACTATTTCATATCAATGCAGACGTTTGATGCGACTGAATGATTTTACATTCTGCTCGTAAAGTAACACGCCGCTTCCCAGCCAAACTGTTTTCCTCCCCAAAATAAATCTAAATAAACAAACAACAAAGCCATGAATCATTTGACAAATGGCCAACATGTAAAACGCTTGCAGTCCCAAAGCTGAAATGGGAATTAAGGATTGATTTCACAATGCTTGAAATTGCATTCAGGGATGTTTAATTTAATGGACAATAACTACAAAGGACAAAAATAGCATTCATCTTGATGTATGGAGGATGCTTTGTTTGACGTTCGACAGTGTAGGAATAAAATTAAAGGAGCAGTGGGTACAAATGGAGCCAATATGATTTTAAAAAAGTAGGCAAGAGGGTCACAGGTTTGAATCCGGCTTGCGGTTCTTCTGTGTGGAGTTTGCGTGTTCTCCCCGTGTTAGCGTGGGTTTTCTCCAGGATCTCCGGCTTCCTCCCACAGTCCAATGGCATGCAGGTTAACTGATCATTGAAATGATAAATTTCCCGTAGGTGTGAATGTGAGTGTGAATTCTTGTCTGTTTCTACACGACTGATGACCTGTCCAGGGTGTGCCCCGCCTTCGCACTACGCCACCTGGGATTAGCCCCGCCCCCACACGACCCCTAACAGGATAAGCGGTTGTAGATGCATGGATGGATGGATGGATGCATGGTCACTATATCCTGACAGTAATGCATGAGACAGGTAATCTGAAAAAAAAAAAAAAACATGTGCCTCTGTGTTCTCTGGTGCGCCTAATCGGCGAGATTTCACAGACTGGAGGAAAACAACCAATCAGAGCTGAGCTGGAGTCTGCCGTCTCTGAGCATCTGTCAATCACTTGCGGTCAAACAGTCAAACTTGGCAGCACTGAGAGCACGTGAATTACAATACGCTGAAGGGTTATTATGGAATATTTGCCAAATGATTGCAAAGATATTCTGCCTGCTGAAGCTGTAAGTATGGAAATAAGCACTGGATCTGTATGTTAATAGAGTTTCTGCTCCTGCATATACAGTACAGCACACTAAATGTTGTCACACAATGAAAAAAGGAAAGCACACTGTGATATCTGAAGCAAGGAGAGGACTCTGCACATTCCTTGAGCTCCCTTCATTCCTCATCTGTGCTTCAGAATTCGTCAAATGAAGCTTGTGTGCTCATTTAAAACAAGAACAGCACAAATTTCCCAGTAGAGCCTGGCTAATGTGACTTTAATCACATGCAGGAAATCCATCTGCAGAATATCCTCGGCGCATGCCTCTGTTCCTTTGTCAAGGCGAGCGGGAGACGGGATGAGAGAGAGGGGAAAGGGAATGGTGAATATTGAAAGATGAAGGTCATAAAGAAAGACAGCAGATAGAGAGGGTGATGGAGAGGAGAAGAGGAAGCGTATAAAGAAAGAGGGGAGAGAAGTGCTTTATATTTTGTTCAGCGTCTGGCAGGTACTAATAGCAATCATGATAACACAAATAGCACCGCTGGGGCATACACAATCCCACACACACCAAAACACTGGAGAAGCTGTGGAGGAGAATTTTAATGTCCTGCCTGTTTACCCATTGATTGAATTTTTTTACCCTCCACTTCTGACGTTTCTTTTTATCTTCACATCGCTGTCTCTTCTCTACACCTCCTCTCTTCTCCCTCTCCTCCAGTTTCCACTAACTCATATATAACCAGTTGTAAATAACTCGCTGACACTCTGAACAGATTGATAGGTGTTACTTTTGGAAGTGACTGCAGTTACTGTCTGTCTGTCTGCTTCACCATATGCATAGAAAGTGGAATACCTGTCTGTCTTATCTTAAAATCCATCTATCATCCCTTCTTTTTTCCATTTTATCCTCCCACAACTCTAGATCATTTTTGCTTAACCTGCCTTTTTAAGGCGGTACAGGTGCTTATTTACATAATCACTGCACATGCAAATCTACAAACACGCGCAAATGCACCTCCATTCAACTTATGGCAAATTGGGTTTCCTAGTTTCCCCCACAAACGGCTAACCGTTTAACAACAGCCCTAATCTGATTAGTGTGATATTTCACACGCTGCTGATTGGGTTTTGATGACACTTTGAGGGGAAAGACGCATCTCGCAGCGGCACGCCGGCGTTTTGGAAATTACACTGATTGGCCCAGGGGGCGCGAGTCAACGGCGTGCATCGTGTCACGTGGTACTCAGGTTCCAGCGAGCTTCCTCCCGTGGTAATTTGCCTGTCGTCAAACCTATTTTCACTAATGACTCAATAGTGACAAGAAGACTCATCTTTTTCTTCCTCTTTCATCTTTTGGGATATGTTTCATTGCACAGCTGTATTCGGACTGGGTGTTTCGTTTTTTTTTTCAACTTTTTATCAAGAGAAAAGTCCAGCTATCACACTGATACACTTTAGGTTTACTGTTGCTGTGTGAACTTTATTTATTCAGCTAAGAGTCTACCATCTCCTGCCTTGCCCAAGGGTAGTTATCACAGACATAAACAGACATGTCTTTTCGTTAGTCTTCCCATTAATTTATTCTCTTCCTTTTCACCTTATGTTCTAATTTTGCTCCGTCCATATGTCTCTTTATTTCCATGTTAATGCCTTTTCTCTCCACCTTTTCTCTCTCTTCCTCACTGTGTCACTCTGGCGTTGCCTCTCTCTGTGTCAGTCTCTGTGCCAGACAGTAGCAGTGGGGGGTCTCTCTGTGGGAACGGCAAAACTGATTGTATAAACTGCCAAAGACACACACATCTATTATTTATGCCTATGAAATACTGGGTTGGGGAGCTGGAGGGGGCTGTTGCAAGGGAGCATAGGTGCAAAACACAGGAATACACTTTTAATGTATGCAAGGAAGCCTACTGGCAAACATGCATGCACACACACACACACACACACACACACACACACACACACACACACACACACACACACACACACACACACACACGCGTCCTGCTGCTTTAGCCTCCATTGCTGCTGGCGTATATGGGTTTGATCTGATATTGCCTCAGAATTAGGGTTCGCAAAAGTCTAAAGGTGCAAATATATCTATCTATCTATCTATCTATCCTTCTATCTATCTATCTATCTATCTATCTATCTATCTATCTATCTATCTATGTCTCACTTATCTTTTCTCTCTCTCCTCAGGTGTTTTGGTGCTTTTTGCAGTTGCCGCCCTAGTGGAGGCTGCAGGCATGGCGGCTTGACGCCCCCATCGCCCCGCCCCTCCGACAGAGGAAGGCTGCAGAGCTCTGCGTCATGCCCCCACACACCCGCCCCCCGGGGGCACCGGCCTGCCCCCACCCAGCTCCACCAACCCCCACCACCTGGCCAAACCCGGTGAGTCGACAAAAGCAGATTGTAAAAAGATGAGAGATGAGAAAAACGGTGAAAAAGAGGAGGAAAAGAGTGCTCTGTTCTTGTTCTGCTCTATTCTATCCTCATCTAGTGCTGCACAATTATGGACAAAATGATAATCACGATTATTTATTATTATTTATTTACTATCTAAATATTTTCCTTTTACTTTGTTACTGTCATCTACAGTGGTTATAATAAAAACATCTACAAACAACTGGATTTATTTAAGTTTCTCACCAGAAACTACATTTTACAAGATTACATTTTAACAAATCATGATATACTGATATAATTTACTGTTGCCTAATGCTCATTTTTACTGAATAGAGCCTGAACAATAATGTAATTCAAGGGAACCTCCATTAGCGGAGCTCTTTGTAGTTGGCAGACAGCATGAAGCTTTTAAGATTATTAAGCTTATTTTAGACTTGCGGTTGTGAGAAATTGCGGCTTTACGCCTCCTTATCTCACGCTGAAGAACTCCCACACTGACGACATGCTGTGTCACGTCCTACGTCATGTATGCCTAAGTAAAACCAGCCTGTGGCTGCTGCACATGTGTGTGTGACCGACAAACACCTGAATCGGCTTCAATCGGCTGCTGACTGATGGTTCATCTCTGGCTGTTAGTTTAGGAAGCGCTTGATTTATGCAGCAATGTTTTCTTTAACTGGAGTACACATTATAAATATCGCAGTTGATCATGATCCTTTAATTGTGGGAAGCCAAACTCGTAATCGCGGTTAATATTCGATTAAGTGTGAGGCCCTATCCCCATCTATTGTACTCCCAGCTCCACATGAAAGGAGGAACACTGTCTGTTTTGACAGCTGCTAATGTTAGCATGCCCACACACACACATAGAGGGTGAAGGCATTGAGCTTGCTGTGGCCACGCGCCAAGTCCTCCAGTAAAATGCCACATTACTGTATGTATTAATACAGCCAGCAGTCTGTGGAAACAAAACAATGTGGGGGAGAGAATGATGGGAGAGAGACCTGCAGGTTATTTGTCTTTCCCTATCCATCTTTCTTTGCCTCCATTTCCTTTGCTGTTCCTTCTCCTGTCCTTTCTTTTCATTCTTCTCTTCTTCTTCATCTTTTTCAAACATGTCTCACTTCCTGTTTCTTCCCCTTTCTCATCCGTCTGTTCTTCCCCCACCATCTCTCTCTTTTCCCGTCTTATACCGCGGGTACACACAGTCAAAACAAAAATGCGTCGGAAGTCGGGTGGCATAGCAACAGATGCGACAGCTGTGTGCATGTGCGGGGTGGATGGATCCCACTCCCTGAGAGATTCCTGACATCCTCAGCTAAAAGGCAAACACGAAAGCCCCTCTCTGCATCCTCTCTCTCGTTTGTTACACATCTAATATGACACGAGAGTGCACGCATGAACACATGCTGCGATCACTGCAGGAAATAAATGGCTTTACTGGCTTTACAGAAAACAGAGAAAAACGGGGATCTTTGTCTTCCAGGTAGAGAGGTATTATTGTTCCAGAGGTGTCCCCATAAAACACTGGAGACACTAAACAGGGCAACACTATCTGTCAGACCCTCCACAAACACCCAAGCAGCACCCCTAAATCGATAGATACACCTCCCTCTGGGCCCCTCCATCTCCATCTCCGTCCCACCACCTCATGCCTCTTTTTTCTCATTACTTGTCCTCTACCTTTACCTCTACCTCTATCCATCTCTGCATTAAATTCAGTCCAATATAACGTAATTATCTGTCTGTGTCCCTCTTTCATTAAGCTTCATCAACATAAATATTGCATTAAGAGTATAGCTAAAGCCATTCAGGAATAAGAGACTGAAATATTCTGTTAGTCATCAAAAATGTCTCTACCATGCAATTACGTTCTTGGCATGAATGTAACACTATACTGCCAAAACAGTCTCACTCCAATTCAATATTCTTTTTGACAGAAAATGTGGATAATCTATTATACTGCCAGGCATTTTCATAACAGGTGTTTTTTTTTCTGCCTCTCTCCTTTGCTTTTCACCATCTCTGTGCACTTTTCTCAAAGCTTGAAGCTCTCTGATCGTTCTCTTCAAGGTCCTCACGCTGTCACAGACACATACACAAACGCATCTTGAGTCACTGAAAGATGCATATAAAAGAAGCAGAGAGGGGAAGGCGCCCCATCGAATCGGAGCCAACGAACAGAGAACAACAGGGTTCAAACCATCAAGGATGCATCTTGCTTCATGCTGATGAAGTTGACAGACGCCTCCATTCAGTGTTCTGTGCAAAAATTTGTTGCAAAAATCAAAGGTGCGCTTTCATCAGTGGGGCTAAAGCAAAAAGCTTTCTGTGCGACAGATCAATAAGAAAGAGGAAGGTTGAGGAAGAAGTGTTAGTATTCTACAGTGTCAGCTGGGTGTTGGCCATGTTTTCAATTTAATGGCCGTAAACTGTGATGAAACGTTGTAACCCACATGATGACAGAGAGTGATATTACATTTCTGAGAGGTTGTGGAGGATGTCTTATGGGTGTTTTCACGCTAATTTTAGCATGCTGTGGCTCCAAGTAAAAACACATTTGTGATAGATAAATATAATCCACAGATTAGTATGTAATTTCCTTCTTACTAAAAACATTCAGTACATTAGTCAAGTGGTTTTATAATTGGTAGATGGTCAACATATCCTCATACAATATCTTACAAAAAGTTAGTCCTCTTTTTTCCTGCATTGTCCAACAAATTTCTCAAACAATTTCTGCGCCAGTCTTTTTAAAATAAACTTGGACTACTTAGTTAGGTATAGGAAACAAAACTGCTTAGCTGGGTTAAGGAAAAGATCAACTTGGTTAGGTTTAGGCAACAAAACTACTAAGTTAGGTTTAGGAAATAAAACTACTTAGGTTCAAGACAAGATCAACTTTGTTAGGGTTAGGCAACAAAACAACTACCTTCGGTTTAAACAACTAAACTACTTTGTTAGGTTTAGGCAAAAAACCTACTTAGGTTAAGGAAAAAAATCAACTTGGCTAGGTATAGGCAACAAAACTGCTTAGACAGGTATATGAGAACACCCTGAGATTTATTATAAGGAAAAATGTGCATGTTCTCAGGAAACAGTCTCATTATAATCCAGGTTTTCTTCATTCATGCAAATCCCAAAAACAAAGGGAGAAACATGGAATAAAGATGGTGATACTTTAGATCAGATTCATGCCACTAATACAAACACCTTGGCCGGCAAAAATGAAAATTGAAAGTGGTACCCAAAGTCAGACACTGAAGAGAAAAAATTATGATGATGACGTGGGTAAAAGAGCTTAAAAAGTGACATAACACCACAGAAAAAGACAATAAGAGCATAAGAGGATATTAAATGTGAGTGACAGAAAGAGCCAGACAGAGGGAAAAACAGTGGGGAGTGAAGAGGAGGAGGAAAATGCGAGATCAAAGAGGCGTATAGTGAAAGAGAGAAGACAGTGAGGAAAAAGAGAGGATGAAGGAGGAGAGGCGAGAGAGGAGAACAGAGAGGTCTATGAGCGACACAGAGACCATATGGTGCCTCGGGGCCTCCTCGATCCCAGCAGACTGTCTCATCTGACACAACACACACACCAGAATTCATTCCTATTCACACATAAACACACACTGCAGCTTATCTGCTCGGATTGTGTGTGTTTATGCACCTTGTTGCAAACAAAGCCGGCAGATGAACTGACCACATAATCATAAGAGTAACAGAAAGTCACAGAGAGGGTGAAAGGAGGGAGGATCTGGCTTTGAAAGTAGACGTTAAATCATTGGCTGAGGTTAAAACATTTGCCACAATACAGTGACTTAGGTTGTAGCGTTACACTGGGGGTACGCTTGTAATACAGTGCAGTGACTTAAGGGAGTAGCGTAAGGTTTGGAAGAGAGCCGCAGTAGAGCTAAACTAACCTGCTGCCTGCATGCAGCAGCGATCGGCCTCTTAAATTGATCGGATTTGTTTAACAAGCTAGCTCGATTTGAATTCTTTAAAGACATCGGTCAGCTTTGAGAAGGTACGAACAAGCCAAATTCATCACCGGGTGGTTAGTGGCTGGTGGCGCTTTTCAACTCTGCCACGATGTTGGGTTTGGCGTGAAGCCACAGCAGCGTGACTAAGTGTGTGTGTGTGTGTGTGTGTGTGTGTGTGTGTGGCATTAGGTTTGGAGTGGAGCCTGATCCTTTAGTGTTACATGAGACTTGGAGTTAAATAGAAACTGGAATGACAGCTTGTTGGCAAATCCATCCAAAGTATCTGGCAAATACAAGTATGTAATCAATAGCCATTTTAAAGTAACTGAAAGTTATTTTGAGAAGTAGGGACCACAGGTTCTCTAAAACAAACATTTATTTTTGTCCTCTCTCCTACAATTGTTGATAGTACGGCTGTCAAAGTTATCGCAATAACAACGCATTAATGGAAATTAATTTTAACGACACTAATATCTTTAATGCATTAACACTGTTGCTGTTTCTGAGGTTGTAGTTGGCTCAGTTTTAAAGCTAGAGTACCAATACTACATCACAAGAAACTATAAAACCTAAAGAATCCACTGGTACCAATCATGTCATACTAGCTTGTCGAGAAGGAGGTTAAATAATGTTATGAACTTTCGCAAAAGTTTGGTGCAGAAAAAATGTCATGGCCATTTTCATTGGGGTCCCTTGACCTCTGACCTCTAGATATGTAAATGAAAATAGGTTCTATGGGTACCCACAAGTCTCCCCTTTACAGATACGCCCACTTTATGATAATCACATGCAGTTTGGGGCAAGTCATAGTCAAGTCAGCGCAATGAATCACTGCAGTTTGCCATGTTATGATTTGAGTATATTTTTATGCTAAATGCAGGACCTGTGAGGGTTTCAGGACAATCCTTGTCATTGTTTTGTGTTGTTAATTTATTTCCAATAATAAATATATACATATATTTGAATAATGCAAGCATACTGCATTTGCCCACAAGTATTAAATACTTGACAAATCTCCATTTAAGGTACATTTTGAACAGATGAAAAATGTGCAATTAATTAGCAATTGATCATGATTAAATATTTTGATCAGTTGACAGCCCTAGTTTATAGCTGTCTAGGAACACAGAAATATTATCCTGTATAAGGGCACTGTGGCTTTGACCCCTGACCTCTTTGTCATCTGGGAATTAACATATAGTTGGTTGTTGTGGTGAGCTTGGCTACGAGCGCCATGTAGGAATTAGAAGACTGCCACAGCGGGGGTGACCTTGAACTAGATCCAGCTGGGCATGCAGAAACCCGCGTACACGCACGTCTGCTAGCAGGTTTATTTTCCCTTCTCCTTACGTTTCACCACAGTGTAGTTTGGTGCAAGTGCAACAGGAATGTACCAGATGAAACACACAAATAATACATGGCACTGGTTCACTTTCAAAGGACACTGGTGGGGATAAATCTGGATAATCCCCTGCACCATAAACAGCACCACTCCAGTTCAGCACTTGCCAAGCAGTACTGATATAGTATTGCACACTCAAAGTAAAGTCCAGTATGGATACAGTGTGAAGCTGATAAGCTATAGCAGGGCTCATTCCTGAGGAAAAAAATAGTAGTTTACTCAGCAAGTAATCATAGAAAATGGTGGTAATGGTCCTGGATAATATAGTCCTTTGAGATGTACTTAATTTGTCTTTGTGAAGCCTCTGAAAAGGGCATCCAATTAGCAAGATAAGATCTCAAGCACGGTACAACCAAGTCTAATATTAGGATTAGAGCCTCTACTTTAACTGTATCTGGCCATCTATCTATGAAAAATGTGTTTTAAAGCACATAAAACAATAGAATAACCAACCAAAAACTCACAAAACAATGGCATTAAAGCCACAACATGACAACTGTCTCTTATTATAATGTGTGTGAGAGTGCTTTGGATCAATACCATCTGTCTATCCATCCTTTCTCAGGAATGAGTGGGCATACATTACGGCTTGTAACAAATCCAAGGCCGAATCTATTCTATTCTAGTCGCGCTGATGCGGATGTGACATCAAAAAGCCGAGCGCCCTTCATTTTCTCTGCGAATTCTGCATGTATTCAGCCTTGGACGGACGCCCAGTTGAATGGCCAGTAGAAAGCAATGCCACATCCATCAAAGACGTTGTGTTCCAGTGAACTACGTAGCTGAAACTGGCGTCAAATTATGCGTCACTGATAATTTTTCCCCTTCATTTCTATCCTGCTCAGGGTCTTACCTGTCACTCCTGCTAATTAATAGCCACTGTTGCAAAAACAGTGTCATTGCGTCCCATGGGCCATGCTTTAGTGTGTATGGGTGTCTGAGTCACAACAAATTGATACAGATAGCATGAATTAGAGAGGCAGATCTGCCTACATTTCACCCACTCACTCCTCCAAGTCCAAATAATGATTCTGTCTTACCGATGCAGAATTCATCACAGGAGGAAAGGACAGAGAGAGAGTAGGTGGTAGAGAAATGGAGGGATGAGAGCGTAAACAGAGAAATATTGAAGGTAATCCCATAGGGGCTAAAGAATAAAGTATAAAAACCATGATTTTGTAGACTACCATCTCTCCTCTCCTCAGACACACTGTCAGCAGGAGTACAGCCTAAACATCTACACCCTGTTTCTGCTTATCCTCAACTGCTGTACGCCTGTGTCAGTGTCAGTGTGTGTGTGTGTGTGTGTGTGTGTGTGTGTGTGTGTGTGAGACCATGACTTCCCGTCTGTGAGTAAGCAATTAAGTGCCCGAGAGTCGGGCAGAAAGGTTGTGAGCTTGAGATAAAAGAGCTAATGTGGGTTAAATGACGGGATTTGATGTGAACCTCAAACTTCTCTCCCCATGCCTTCCCTCCTTCTCTCTTCACTGTCGTCTATAGCACTCGGTTGCTACGGTAACACAGCATTACCTTGTCAGTGTTAAAATAATGCAGCAGTACTGCTGAGACAGATATTATATGCGTGTGAGTATTCTTCTATACCTTTTATAATGAGACAGAAAAGCCACGTATGTAGTGAGACGGGACACAAACACTCAACTCAGTGTGCGCACGCCGGCTGGCTATTTTCCATCTGCTAACTAAATGAGGTCTCGGGTTACGGTGGAGATCAGACATGTAACAGCCTCTGACAAATGACAGACACTGTTGCTGTAGAAGGACAGGCTGCAGAGTGTTGAGATATTATAGATGAGAGATTACACATGAGATTTATGACAGATTATAAGTGTTAAGATACTTCTCATACTGTAGCTGTATCTGTTACTCAAATAGGTGAAGTCATTATCACATATCTATCATGTCTCTTATCACGGCTTACACAAATACCTTCAAAATTGAGTAACACCACTTCAGCTGTGACTATCATGCAGGCAGTAAATATCAGGAAAGGCTGATAATACAATATGACAATTTATCATCTTTCAGTGGAATCGTGATTGGATCGTATATAAAGATAAGTGATCCACAATTACGTTGTCTAAAACTGATAATAACAAGCCCATATAAATCTCTCTGAATTGACAAGACTTCTGCTGATGGGGATACCCCAGTGTAATTAAATTATGATTGCCTTACTCTGTATTTGTGTGTATGCAAGTAAACATAATCAATGTATAGCTGGAAATATTTTTTTTTTCTCTATAATTTTTATAACTTGAAACTGTTATGTTCATTTTGCACTAAAGTTCTTGATTAAATGAGAAAATATTTTGTACTTTTCTTTTGTGAAGTATTTAATTCACACAGAAGTATACAAAAATAGGCTTTACCATATGGTTATTCCATATAGACTATACTGCATAAACTTGCTATACCGTGATATGAAATGACCTGTATTGAGACTGAGATTTTGGCAATATTGGCCATTGTTACTGCTACTGAAGGTACTAGTTGATATTGAGGAAGACCACCCAGTGTGCAGGTATTATTTTTACTGTGCTTTATTGTAGTCACAACATTTTGAATTATACGTTCCCTAAAATATGCTAAATGCTAAACAGAGGTTGACTAACTGTTGATTCAGGCTGCAACCAAAGATTGCTTTCATTATCAGTGGAAATAATTAAAAATATAGGGCTGTCTTCGACCAAACATATTCTTAGTCAGCTAACACTCGACTCGACACATTAGTTGATTTAATCTACAGATCTGTAAAACTGAGTTTCTCCACAAGGAATCACATAAAAGCACAATTTTAAATCTTGTGTTTACCAGAGATGTGCTCATAAGTTTCTGGGAAATAAGTCATTTAGCATGAAAAAAAAAGCATAAAAAATGACTAATCGACTACAGAAATCTAAGTTGATTAGTCAACTAATCGACTAAGAGGGGGCAGCCCTAGAAAAATACTCATCGCAGTTTTCTAAAGCCCACATGGGATGTCTTCACATTGCTTGTTATCCATACATTTGAGAAGCTGGAACCAGCAAATGTTTAATTAATTAATCAACTAATTATCAACATGTAAGTGAAGGTATACATTAATGTTGTATCAGGTAATGAAGCTGGGTTTGGGAGTCACAGGAGACAAACTAGACTCTTTGAGGACCATGTGAAACATTACAAAGTTAAGAAGTACAGGCGAGTCAGTGTGTTGCATGGAGGACAGCTGGTCGCTCTAGTAACAAGATAGCAGCGAGTCAGTCGCTCGCATGGAAAACAGCTTGGCCCTTGATGCGACACATGCGACGGGGCTCAGTAACGGAGGTGCTGCCTGTGGTGGTGACATCATAGCTGGGTCCAGTGTCACCCAGGGGCCCCCTGGATATAAACTTACAGACAGCTGAGGCCCTGGAGCTGTCAAGCAGCGTTGCCTAGGAGATGCTGTCAAACATCACCACATTTCCAGGAGGCATATGACTCTTTTTATGCCTATGAAGATGACAAACTGGAAAAAATAACACACTGACAGTCGTTTAAAAAAAAACATGCATGTGTCTGTATAGATTAATACCAGAATCCTACACTATTGTACAGATAGAGGAACTAAATAGAGGAAAATAAGCCTACTACAAGACAAATGCAAATGAGCTGCAAACACACACAGATGGTTAATTATCCCAATTTAAAGATTACCTACGACCTGTGTCATTAGCACCCACACTTGTGAGCAGACTGTAGGTGTAGGAGCTTAAATAGATCCTCCAACATGGCAACAACAGATAGAAATCTGACATAATAGCTCTAATCATCATTAGCATGATTAATGTGCAATTTGAAATTACAAAGAAGGTTTAAAAAAAATGTAAAACTATAACATAATGTAATGTCAACTACATGAGACAGAGAAAGCGCATGTTTAAATATTCTGAGATGTAATTCTAAGCCAAATGATTAGCAATACTGCTGTGCACTTTTCACAACTGTCTCTTCTGACAGCTAGTTTGGGGTGTTGGGAGTCTACTGCTCTGAGTTCCCTCAGAAGTTCAATCTAACAGGAACATTGTGTTGCATTTTAATGCTGTCTCTCAGTTTGTTTCCCATCAGTGCCAACCTACATTTGCCCAAAATGTCAGCACTTTTACAGAATGTGTTTGGGGATTCTTATAAAAGATTCACTCTGAAGTCTGTTTGGACTGAATTAAACCGCACTGATACACTTAAAACTTATTTGGAAGCTCCCTATCTTCCTCTGAATGTGTGGCTGAATGTTTTCCTTCTGGTTTGGCTGCGTGGAGCGCTACAGCGGAGAGGATTTGCAGCAGCTAAAATAAGCCAAAACAACAACTACCTCCTCCACGAGAGCGGCTAAAACCACTCATAAATGTTGGAAGATAGGCTTCAGCACTGAGGGAGGGTGGGAGGGGGTGAGGGGGAGTTATAATGTACAGTAAGAGAGGGAGAGGAGAGGGGTTGTGGTGAAAGAGAGAATACCTTTGCAAAATAAAGCCTTTATCGCAGGCTGAGAGAGATGCACAAAGATGACCGCAATTTGAAATTTGATATGAGGGAGAAGCAGCAAAATATACACTGATTCTCTCTCCCTGGCTCGCTTTCACTGCGTTGTATAACAGTGCTTCTACCTCTGAGCTACATCGTTCTCAAAAATCTCCCGCACTGCTGCACCTTTTCAAACCAGTTCTGGGAAATTTACAGCCACAGAGCTGTGCAGAGAAAAAAAAAAATCCTTCCAGATTCCTACTGAGCTGCTGCAGTGAAAGATTGAAGCATTTCCACTACAGAGTGTGATGGCACGGGACGCTTCAGGATACTTCAAAATCTCTCCTTTCATCCATTTGTGAAATGGCGTTAATTTTCCCAGAGATTAGGATTATACTGCCGGATGGAGCAGAGAGGATAATGGATACGGGAACAGGAGAGAGGTCACACACTGATCTCTCTTACAAGGCCGCAGTCTTTAGTTTCTGAGCCTTTTTGGTTCAAAATGTAAAATGGGGCAGTGTCCAGGTTGAGGGAGGACATGTTCTGCCTAGCAGGTAAAAGCTGTCTGACAAAAGATGCTATTTCTAGACCGCTGTCAGCGTATATTCACAGAACTGTACAATGTAGTTACCGGAGGTGTTAAATAAATAAAGTGTCATGTAATAAAACCTCTACTGCCTATAGAAGGATAAGGGGGATATACATAATAAGCATTAATCTCTAAATATTAATTCTTAATGCAGACATTTTGCATTTGCTGTTGATAAAGATTATTACCTGAGGAGCTGACATGCAAAACAAAAATAAAAAAAAAACAAAACAAAAACTGAACAGTGAGCCCTCAGATGTTTTCAAGACTAAATTTGAGCTTGATTTGAATTCAGAGATGACTCACATTATTAAAGGAATAGTTACATATTTTTGGTAAATGTACCTTTTTACTTTCTTGTCAAGAGTTGAGAAGATTGATAGCACTGTACGTTCAACATGAAGCTAGGAGCAGGTTCGCTTAGCTTAGCATAAAGGCTGGAAACAGGCAGAAGCAGCTTGTCTGACTATGTCTAACACACCACCTGTATATAAGAAGTGGACGTAGTCACTGTGATGTCACCCACTGGTTTGTGGACTGCTGTTTTGAAGCTTTGACTTTGGCATTTTGGCCGTTGCCATCTTGATTTTTGACCATCGGCATCTTGATTTTTTGCAAACAGAATTGAAATGTGCTGGAGTTAAGTACAACTGAACACTGAATACGACATTTTCAGGTAACCAACAATGTTCTAATTAGCTTTCATGAACTGAAAAAATACTGTGAAAAAGTTAAAATTGTAAGACAAAAACACAGACAACTCTAGGTCGCTACTCTAGTAGCGACCTGTCAATCACAAGATAGCCATACCCTAAATCATCCCCTGCTTTATGGTCTATTTGACTCTAAATGGGACCATAACTTACTAAATGAACACCATGCTGGATTGAAGAAGACTTGAAACTGGTGATTGAGACCATAAACTCATGTTAACAATGTTCACTGAGGTAATAAATCAAGTATGAAGTAGGCTCATTTTCTCATAGACTTCTATACAATCAGACTTCTTTTTGTAACCAGAGGAGTCGCCCCCTGCTGGTTATTAGAAAGAATACAAGTTTAAAGCACTTCTGCCCCCTGGTACAAGGTTAAAAAATGAAACAAGACAGCACCCCTTCAGGTCACCTTTATCTTGTTTCTTTAATCCATACATTAGGGTAGCGACATATCCAACATCTTTATGCTGAGCTAAGTTAACCAGCTGCTCGGTTACTCCATATTTCCCAAAATGTCAAACTGGCTCTTTGACAATATTTTGATGGGCTTAAAGAGGCGATAAATCATTCAGCAACTAGATATTTTTCTCAAATCATTCAGCCCTTTTTTTCCATTCTGCATGCATTACTCAACATTTATCATTAATTAAGTTCTCTGTCTATCCGATGGTGAAGCTGTAATTTCCTATTTATGACCAGTTTAAAGGGAATAAAACATGATTTTAATGGGCTGTATAAAGCATCCTCCCAACTCTTTTCTTACTGCGCCATTACAAGCTTCATATTTTATCAGTGGTGAGACACAGAAGACCTGACGAAAGTCAAGTTACTGTAGAAGAACGAGATGACTTTCATCACACAATCCCTCATATCTTCTGATATTCCTCACGTTGTTGTTTTTAAAACATATCACAACGTGGAGTGGCCAATAAAGGGCTATTTCACAAGGTTTCATCACTCCCAGAGCCAGACAGTCAATATGGTGAAAGGAAGTGAGAGAAAAGAGAGAGAAAATGAGAAAAAAAGCAAATTTATATAAAAACAGATGGAGTACCAGAAAGACAGGGAGCGGGTGAGACATAGTGTGACAAAAGGCAATGGCACGCTGAGAATTAGATGCTAATAATATGCAGATGATGCAAGTGATGAAATGTGCTGGTGAAGCAGAGAGTCTTGTTAGGAAGTAAAAAGTGCTGTGTCTGTGCCTGGAGTTTAGATGGAGTAGTTTTCTTAAAATCACGCTTTGTTGGTACTTAACACACACATGCACAGGCACACAAGCATATGCCCACACACACACACATATACACATAGAGATAAAGCATAAGTCGTGTTGATAAGCCACTGGACGGAAACAAAGTCAGCCACTGTAACGAGACACTGAGGGAATACAGAGTGGAGCCGACAGGCTCGGAGTGAAGGAGAATGAGAAAGATAGAGACGAAAGTGGGCAAGAGAGAATGACTGAGCGGAGAGAGGGATGGACGGACAGACGCAGGGAGGGACAGACAGATGGAGAAACAAATGAAAAAGCTATGAATGAAAAAGGCCTGAATTGATAGATGCAAATAAAGACCGAAAGAAAGAGGACAAGAGAGAAAGACACACATTGAGTGGAAATGATGAAATGACGATAGTCTGCAGAAGGGATTTCCCTCATGAGTGTCACTCAGACTGCTTTGAGATGCACAATCACACACAGAAAGACAAAGCCAGACAGACACACAACCAAACACACACACACGAGTAGAGCTTTTTTTGTTTTTGAAGATGTCTTTGTGCCTTGGAAATAGTGGATCTTTCAGAGAGACTATGGCTTAAGGAGGATTTTCCATAGTGGAAATGTTTTCTGGATGTGTAAGCAAAGACAAAATTATCAGTTTTTGATCTGACAAACAGGCCTTTTCTTTTTTTAGTTGAAAGCGTCTGTGATGGGGATAGTTCAGGTTCTACTTCCTTTTTTCCTCCTCCTCTAATAACATGTATCTAATAGGGCTGTCAAAGTTAAGATAATAACGCGTCAACACAAATTCGTTTTAACACCACTCATTTCTTTAACACATTAATACAATCAATCTTTTGGAGGCTGTAGCAGGCTCAGAGTGAAGATCCTGGCATGATATGAAAGTAGAAAATCTAAGGAATCACTTTAAATCTTGTGTTTACCAGAGATGTTTCTTTGAAATAAGTCATTCAGCATGGAAAAAAAGCATAAAAAAACAACTAATCAACGAAAGAAATCTTACTCAACTAAGACCAAAACAACCTAATAGTCGACTAACAACTGCCCTAAACAAAATTCATCATTTTTGATCTGACAGACAAGTAACGCTTCTCCTTTGAATCTTCTCTTTTTTCACATTCGAGACAACTAAACATTGAGACAGGGATAGTTGTTACACAAATATTCTTTATAATTTCCACTTAAAACCATTCCCATCTTTACTTTCTCTGCAGCCCTTCTGTACAGATCCTCTTGATGGGATAATTTACTGAAAAATAATCATGTTTCCTCTTTCTCTTCCTCCAGTCTTCCTCTGTGTCCTCTGCCTCCTGGCGACGCTGCTGCCGGCAGCCTCCTCCTGCCCTCCTCCCTGTCACTGCGACTCAGACGGCGTGGTGGTGGACTGCGGGGGCCGCGGTCTCTCCTCCCTGCCTCCCCTTCACCTCCTGCCTCCAGGGAGCCGCTCCCTCCTGCTGGCCAACAACAAGCTCGCCTCGCTGGGAGCCTCTGCCTTCGCTAACCTCTCTTCTCTGGAGGTCTGCAGCACATTTTTTTATAGTATATATAGTCAGTGGTATTTTTCTTTTGCCTCGTAGTTGAACATATTGCGTGTTGTTCACCGAGGCGTGCGCTGTGTTTTCTGCACTGACCTTGCACACTGAATATCCCTCAGGACAATAAGTGGTGTATGGCGAGTCACATAATGTGCAAACTGCAGACAACCTCTGCTCTCAGTCTGGAAAGTTAAGAAAAGCTAATATTTTCAAAGTTTTGCAAGGCTACTCTCCATTACCGCACAGCCAAGTTGGTATTTAAATTATAAGAGCTAAAAATGATAGATAGTTACTGCACCTGCAAAAAAGACAATTTACTTCCACACTGCTGAGCATCCATCTGCTGTAAAAAAAAGTCTGTTCTCCAGTCTGACGGCTTGTTACGTTGGTGATCTATGGAGATTTTTACACTTATCCAACCGTTGCACTCAATGTGAGTTACTCTGAATAAGAGTGCCAGTTTAAGGTATAAAATATGCATTAAAGTTTTGTAGCAGTTCCTCTGTTTTTTTAAGATTAATCCAGGCCTTATGCATGAAATCTCTTATAGAGGGTTTCACTTTCCATTTTTAAGTCATTTTAAATAAGAGCATCAACTATGTGGTGTCGAAAATGCAAATGTGTATGTCTGTGTAAGTGAAAATTTATATTTGTGTTTGTATTTTAGGAGCTGGACCTTTCTAATAACTACCTGGATAATTTACCTGCTGGATTATTCAGAGACATGTCCAACTTGACAAGACTGACACTGCACAATAACTCGCTAACAGTAATGGACCGAGATCTGTTCCAGGTACGCAATGTAGATAAAACACCATACTTAATACAGTCTATAAAACAGCTCACTGACAAGATCAAATGTCTAAATTCAAGCTAAAAATCATACGGGTGGATACTGTGCTAAATTCTATACAGTCACATACTGTGGGAGATATGCCATCATATCAATCAATCCACTAAAATAAGCTATAATAAGCTAAAAAGAAGCTGATACACTGTCTAACCCCTGGCCAAGGTCGCAACAGGCTCCATTCAGGAGAAGAGCCAACGTAAGCAGGTATACATGACTGGGATCCCGTCCAGGTGGTAAATTTGTAATAAACCGTTGGCTCAACACTTTCATCCACTTTTATTTGAACCAAAGCAGTCTGAGGGATGAGCTTGAGTCATGACTTCATTCGGGACCCTGAATTAAACAAGATTAGCCCATTGAGTGATGCTAGCCGTGCCCCTTGGCAACAGTGAATGAAGCCAATAATACTAATATGAGCTTGGGGAAAAGGTGTACTGTATAACGCTGTGATGTATGAGCACAGATGACTACATGGAGAGCTTGTTTTTATCTTTCTACAGGGTTTAGGGGGTCTTCAGAGTCTGGATCTCTCCCTGAACGGTCTGTCGTCTGTTCCTCTGGGGCTACTGGATGAGCTGCAGAGCCTCAGGTAGACGTCCACACACACTATGTAAACTGACATGTTGAAATAAATGTGCTCCTACAGATCCCCAGAGCAACAGGTGTAACAATACACGAATGGCTCGATATATGGATTCAATGATCAACGATCCAATATCATTAACACACAGTGAAAACAGAGATAAATACCATCATCTTTAAGAGGTGTCTTTATTTTGAAAATCCCATAGCAGGTCTGTGTCACCATTCAGAGCTCAGTAATAAATAAACAATAGTGTAAGATCACGTTGTTAACATTATGAACATTATTAAATCCACCAGCTAGGAGGTCAAAGGTCAGAGGTCAGTGCCCTGACAATATACAGTGTGTGACAATTATATATCCAATAAGTATATCCTCATACAACTGTTCCTATGATATCTTACAAAAAGTTATTCATCTTTTTTGAGTGTTTCTCCAATGAATGTCCAGCAATATGTGTCAATGTCCGCATGCTACATGCAAACAGTCTTTTCAGAATAAAATTTTGTCTTCACAGGAAACATCTTAGTTAGGTTTAGGTAACAAAATCACTTGGTTAGGTTAAGAGAAAGATCATGGTTTGGGTTAAAATAACTACTGGCTGTAAAAAAGTTTGTGACCCAGCAGCCATGTTGAGAGCAGCTGAGGAAATACCAAGCACCGCCCACCAGCTAGAGCTAACTTTCTCATTTTACAGCTAAACAGTAACTACAAGATGTTTTTTGTGATTGACAGCTGCCTCCGCTGAATGAACAGCCAATAGGAACTCTCTCTCTGAAATGACCTGTGATTACCCAAAGTCTCCCGTCACAGGCTTGATTTTTTTAAAGCCTGAAAGCAGAGCCATGAAAAGGTGCAGGAGTCTAGTTTTCTCTCAGAAAATCTGAATTATAATATGCTGAAAAGTTATTATGGGATTTTTTGCCCAGTGATGCCAAAAATATTCTGCTTACTGCAGGTTTAAGCCAGGGAGATGCTACACATGAATAGGGTAAAACAATTTAACTAATAGATATCGCCATGAAACTTCCCCAGCTGATTATTCACATTGAGCCAATTTTTTTGCATTACATGTTTAATTAAATTTTATGTTTAGATATGCAAATGAGGCATTATCCATGGATCAAATGAACAAAATGTAGTAACATAAACAGCTAAATGTGTATTTGGGATGTTTTTTTCACTAGTCTGAAAGAAGACATGTTATGGAAGCAGAATATCCAAAATTATTCAAATTAACCAGTGCATGAAAAACAATCTCGCCTGTAAAGAGTAAATGAACCTTATTCTAACTATTTCATAGGTGGCTGTCTCTAGCGGGTAACAGGCTTCATGGTTTGGAGAGGGCGGCATTTGAGCCGCTTGCCAATTTACAACACCTGGAACTGGGACACAACCCCTGGGAATGTGACTGCAACCTCCGTGATTTTAAACACTGGATGGAGTGGCTACTGTACAGAGGTAGATATTTGATTTATGTTACAGGAGCTTTGACAGGGTGCATTTGATTCCAGTTAGGGAGCATGAAGCAGAGGGCAGAAAGTAGAGACTGCTAATTCACCTTAGAGATAGCGAGGTTTCTACTTTCTATCTGTGCTTCTAGCAACACATTATAACTGTATCGGTGTGCATTGCCACGCTCATTGTGTGTATACTGTGTGTATCCACGTGTCTCTGCAGGCTGTTAATACATCAGATAACCACAGCTGCTCTCAGCTCTCTCTTCATGTGTAAAAATCTACATTCACCTCGGTGCCTTGGGCCTCAGCTGCCCCGCTAATGAAGCATCTCTTTTCTGCTCCATTCTCCTCCTTGCTTCATTCTGCTTCGCTGTGCCCTATACTCTCCATCTCAGTTTAGTACAAGTCAGACGGTGACTGACACACGGCAGACATGATAATTTAATAATCATCAGAGCAGCAGAGGAAATTACGAGGAGACATTTGCGTAGTCGAACATGAAAGCATGTCAGTAGCTGGGTAGATGATGCGCGATATGTGTTGTAGAAAGTAAGACAAAGCAGGGAACAAGTGTGAAATGCTCGGTGACAGCAGCCTGTGTTGACTTCTATCTCCTCTGAACCACTTCAAGCACACACGGCTGGGGTATTTGGAGATATTTGGAGAGCGAGCTCTGTTTGCAGAGGGGATTCTTTAGTCACACGCTGCGATAAAAGCATCTGGGGGCTAAATACCACTTTCCTCATTCTGTCTTTCTATTATCCTTCCACTTTATCTCATTGTTTCTGTTGCTTAATGTATCTGAGGGCGCAGATCAATGGCTTTCTAACACACGACCTCGAGACGAATACTACGTGTGGAGACAAATGCAGCATGTGATGATAACGAAGTAGATCCCCCATCCTCCTGCCGCCTGTGGGAATTAGTGACTCAGATATTTCTCTCTTCCACACACAGCTCTGCTGAAGCTAGGCATGTCATCCCATGAATTATAGAAGGGTTTAGTTGAGGCTATCTCCAACTTAGTGTAGAGGGCACAGCAAACTATGTGTGTGTGTTAAGTGATGTATGACTCATCCTGGTGTTGGCACAACCACCGCACTCTCTATCTCTTCCTCTCTCAGTTAATTGGTAGTGCTTTGCAGGCATAAGGCAATTTATAAATGACCTCTCCCTGTTCTTCTGTCTCGGCACCTTTGTCTCTCCTTCAGGGGGGAAGGTGGATGCGATGGAGTGTACGCTACCGAAGGATCTACGTGGGCGAGACATCCGCGGCGTTCCAGTGGAAATGTTCAACTACTGCCTCCAGCTTGAGGATGAGAACGGGGGAGGAGGTGAGGGCTCCCGTTCCGGACAAGGAGGAGTTCCTCCCTGCAGCAGGAACGCTCTTAACCCCAGTGGGGCGACGCCGATCTCTGACAACAGCAACACTGGCGATGAGTCCTCTTCAAACACGGGAGCTGGAGGAGGAGGAGGCGGCGAGGCCCCGTCGGATTGCGTCCGCGCCCGTTATCGACCTGTGAGCGTGCGCCGCGCCATCGGCACGGTGGTGATTGCCGGCGTGGTGTGCGGCATCGTGTGCATCATGATGGTTGCGGCCGCGGCTTACGGCTGCATCTACGCCTCGCTGATGGCCAAGTACCAGAGAGAGCTGAAGAAGAGGCAGCCGCTGATGGGAGATGGAGAGGCAGATGGGGAGGATAGGGAGGAGAAGCAGATCTCCTCTGTGGCCTAAAGGAGTGACGGGACGGGGGAGGGTTGGCACGTCAAAGGGTGAAGGGGTGAAAATTAAAAAGGGCTCGAAGAGGAGAGAGATGGAAGAGCTTTCTTGTTATGGTATCTCTCTCTCTGACTCTCAAACTGACAGCTTTCCCCCACTTTTTGTCTTCCTCTTTCTATTTTTAACCTTCTCTCTCTCTCTCTCTAACACCTCACCTTATCTGTTCCCTGGTTTTCTTTTCCATTTGGAGCCATTCTCACTGCAGTATTTGTTACCAATCATCCCTCCAACTCGCCTACCAACCACCTACTGCTGCTCTTGGCCGCTGCTGAATTTACCATTAAAACTGGCTGAGAGAAAAATTATTTAGTAGTCTCTCTGGTATACAACATATCATTTAAGCTGTTACAAGACACTCGAGGTATACGGTCAGTCAGTATTTGTCAAAACTGGATCGAATTTTCAGGGATTTGCAGTATGTATGGTGTCAATTGGACCAATATTCATAATGATAGGAAGAACTTGTAGTATTAGGTAGTGCCCAGCTCTTGTTTTGTTTGCGTCTTTCTTCTACACAATGCCAGTATTTCCTCCAAAAAAACCAGGACCCCAACTCAGATCCCTTCACCCTCGTCTGGCCTCCTTGGACCTCCAAGTCCCAAAGAAACAGCCAGTGTTGCAAATCTTAATGGATAAACACAAAGAGATGTCATTTATATAGTCAACGCCTCTCTAGCGCTTTGCTGCAGAGAGAATACTGGAGATACAGATTATATGCTGATAGGAAATGAAACTCTCCTGGGTCATATGTCTCTTGAGGCTTGTTAGGGGTGTTTAATATGGAGCAGAAAACCATTTGGATCGACAAAATGATCATTCATGGATGGCTAGACATTTCAAGTACATGAGGTCAGAGACAACGACTAGATATTCTCCCCTATCCGGACCAGATCTGTTTCTCTCTGGATCCTCTCTGGACCAATAACATCCTCCAGGTGTCAGAGACTGGAGCACTCAGCCAGTTCAAATCGGAGCGAACCATTTGAACAGGAATTTATCACTTTTGCTTGGAGTAAGGCTCTTGCTTGCTTGATGCTTGTTAAATGATGATCGATAACGGGACAGATCAAAAGCCTCTTGAAAATACAAATTTTCTGCTACTACTTGGACTACACTCCAATGCTGGCTCAGAACAGTATTCACAACGTTATTTTAAAGGACCACAGACTTTGCTTTAAAACAAATATTCTTTGTTCAGAGTTCGTTTTCAGACTGATTCACCCCTCAGAGGTGAATGTTTGCGACTACGGCACGGAAGCACTATCTCAGAGAACCCTGCAAGGACTACAAAACGTCATCTAAGGACTACAAACTTCAGACTCCTGCACTTTATTTCCCTAACCAGAACCCCTCTGGCCTCCCTCTCCCTCCTCCCTCCCCTCTCTTTCTTTCTAAAATGGACGATTTACCCAGAGGGATTTAAACGAACAAGGGATTAAACAAAAAGACGCTGCTATTTTTCCCCCTCCTCCCCATCCTCTTATCTCTCCATCCATCTTTCCATCCAGTGCTATTTAAGGAAAGCATTTCACACTTCCTCAAAGACTTCCACCTCCTTCCCTTCCTTTCATCCGTCCCTTCTTACGTATTGTTGTCCTTATGTTTTTCCTCACAGGTCAGCAATATGCAATGGAAGCTGAGTCACCATAACATGAAAATTCTGTTGCCACCAAAGAGTCCTTCTGTTATGAACTTAATAATCATCACTAATCGGAGGGGAATCTGTTAGATTGACGCTCATTCACAAAAAAATGTTTGTTTGCTTTACATGGTCTTTTCATAAGTGTCCTCATTCATACCCTGAAATATTTATGTAAACTTAGACTTTGTATCATCATTGATCTCATAAATCTGGCTTTCATTGCATATTGCTCCCTTACAGTCGAGTTCTTGATCCCTCTCAATTATTAATTGGCTGCAAATAAACTATATTAACAGTGTGTTATCTTATACCCAGGTATGATGCAGATAAATATTATTATATTAGTCTCTAATATGGTGTGTTGGCCCAGCGATCCCCCAAAATGTTTTTGGACGTAACTGTTTATGGTTTTCTGTATGAATTCATGATGTATGTCTTTTGTTGTGTTAATGACTGCTATGTTTTGTTTTAATATCTCTGTAATGTTTGTTTATTTGTCGTGTTAATTTATTTGTGTTCAGTAGTTGGTTAAGTTTCTGCAAGAGGCATAGAAAGAGTTTGCCCATTGAGAACGAACACGTCTCCAAACTGCTGTCTCCTCTCTGAAACTGATGTTTTAGCATTGAGTCAGGTAACCTTATTGTTTTAATAAGTTTTTTTTTCACGTAGTGCTATAGGACCAACTTTATCTCCAACAAATAATATTTAATTATGCAACTTATTTGGAATTTATGGAGCAAGGAGAAACATGGTGTCCATATTGTCGTTGTCAAGATATCATCCACGATATCAGGGGGCAATTACTTGCCCCAGAAAAACCAGATTGTTGCTGGGGGGTCAAACAAATACTGTCAAAAGTAACCTCTATTTTATACTGAAAATCACCCAAAACAGCATATTATTAAGAAAATGACATTGTATGCAGGAGTCTTTGAACCGTACAGGGCCAACTGTTTTGGGTAGTATCTTTCCATCAACAAAACATTTAACTTAACATTTAACTTAACTTTAACACTTACATTTCCTTCTTTCGTTGCATGCAACTTAGTCCTTGCTTGTAGCTTAGCTAGCAGTTCCTTATTATAGACGTGCCACCTCAGCAGGTGATGCTGCTACAAACATCACTCACCTCAATTTACATCAATGTCAAGAAGCACACTAATGATACACAAGCATTTCAAAATAAAAGCTATTTTCTTGTCTTTAGCTTTTTTTTTTTTAGCTTCCTAAGCACAATTGTGTGGTTTGTCTGAGATCTCACGGGCCGGACAGAACCATCACAAGGGCCGGTTCCAGCCCGCGGGCCGTATAATGCCCAGGTCTGTACTAGATGTTGGGTTCTGGCCACAGCCTGTATATAAGAAGAGGATGTAGTCACCATGACGCCACTCATTGGTGTGTGGGCTGCCGTTTTGAAGACTTGAAATACGCATTTTGGCTGACGCCATCTTGCAATCAGAGGGCATTTTTTTCTCATAGACTTCTATACAATCAGACTTCATTTTGCAACTGGAGGAGTCGCCCCCTGCTGGCTGTTAGAAAGAATGCAAGTTTAAGGCACTTCAGCATTAGCTTCACTTTTAAGAACTGGAGGATGGTTTGATGATAACTATTATAGTTCAGCTGATATTAAGATGTGGATAAGATATGGCAACTAAACTAAATGGAAAAAGCATCAGCAAAAGCCTTGGATGAGATGGAACACGAGAACAGAGAAACCAGTGCTGAAGAAACACTCCTATCCTCCACACCCTCATATTTTGCAGCGTTTATGAATATTATACCGCCTCTTGCATCAGCAATGATACCCAGAATAGTTGCATATAAAAGATATTTGTTGGAGATTGAACTGGTCTGAAGTCAAGATGTCACATAAACCTGAAATTGTTTTTGATCCTGCACTACAAATTATGTCTGGATGTACTTCAGCAACAAGAGTCACCTAATTAATGCAATGAGATGGAGAAGATGAGCAACAGATTTGCATTAATAACTGACATCTTCAGGAAAATGTAGTAAAGTGATATTTTAAAGGGTGTAAATATAGCCATGAATCACAGCGACTCTGGTGCAGTAACTGAATAAAGGCAATGGCTAAACTCTGTCTGTGAATCTAGAAACCCTGTCCTTTCACTCCCTGGTCTGCAGGTCTCGTGTTGTTGGTAGCTAAGTATCTTAGCGAGCTGGAACCTGTTCCTATAGCCTGTGTGTGTAATGAATAATAAATTATAGTTTGTTACGTAGAAAATGCAGCAGCCATGATGACTGAGGGCCTCGACGACTACATTGCCCGGAAATCTATGGTGTGTTATGTTATCATGATGATTGTAATTATGACAATGACGATATGATGGTGATGATGATGATGAAGCATTTCCTGGTCAATATGCATTGATTTAAATAAAAAACATATCACACTTATGTCAAATTTACATCCAAGACTGCTGACGAGCTTTGAAAGACTTTCAGAATGACCAAAAAAAACCCTTTACAAACCAGATCCTGGATGTTTTACATGAACAGTATTCATTACAGAAGCATAACATTATTTGTTATAATTATGTGTGAATATTATTATCAAATAATGTGAATAATTTGGGCCTCTCTCATTAAAAATGGAGGGAAGGACATGATTTGTACACATTACAGTTTTGGGGTGAAAAGAAAGGCATAAAATATGATGTTAGGAGATATATGGCGACACAGAGATGGATTAAATACACAGGGCCAAATGAGAGCATAAATCAGTCATGATAACAGCTCCTCTGTCTGTACACTGTATCTCATTTTCTCTGTCCGTTGCCCTCTATCTCCTCTCACCTCTCTCTATTTCTCATCTTCTCTCCCCGTCCCTTCGCCTCTCACTTATCTTGTCTCCATTTATCTTTCTGTTGCCTCCTCGCCCATCATTTTTTTATCCTTTTCACCTTCTTTTCTCTCATCTTCTGCCCTCTTTATCCTTGGCTCTGTCTGGCCTATTGTGTCTTTTATTCACTCTCTCCATCTCACCTCCTTTTCTCCCTTGTTTTCATCCTTATTCCCCGCTTCTCCTCCTCCTCCTCCTCCTCCATGTCAAATATGTCTCTCCATCCTTTATTGTGTCCCCTCTCTCTCTCTGTCTCTTTTTTATTTACCTACTTATCTCTCTTTCTTCCTCTCTTTCATGCAGGCTGCTTCTCTGTCAATAAGAGCGTATTAGGTTTATTTACATACAGCCTGTCACTTCTGCCACAGAGATAGACTAATCCATTGCTGAGCCTTGGAGGAGTATAAACGCTGTGTTTTTTGTAGTCACTGTTGACTGATTTTGGATCAGCCTCTGACATACCAAATCCTCGGCCTTCATCACACGAGGAGAAATTAAATCTGCCACCGAATCAGCTTGAAAGATAAACACAAACTGCAACAAGACGCTTGGGGGGGGGGTTGACCGGATTCTGTTCAGACAAACACTGACACCCAGTGGTCAGAGTTGGAATCACAGCCTTTTTGGCTGCTTATAGCCAGGCAAGCAAATCTCAATTATTATTTGCATTTAACACAAACTCATTACCTCATCAGCTGTTGCATGAGATAGCAGCTTTTGTCCACTGTGTAAAGTGAATTTCTAATGATTTAATCTACAAAATGCCACAGTATTATTTGCATCATAGTGCAAACCTGCAACATGTCAACATGGATAGTCAAGAAGTCATATTAGAGCTGCAACAATTAATCGATTAGTTGTCAACTATTAAATTAACCGCCGACTATTTATATATATATATATATATATATATATATATATATATATATATATATATATATATATACTTTTTTCTTTAAATATATATATAATATTTTCCAGTTTCTTTACTCCTCTGTGACTGTAAACTGAATATCTGTGAGTTGTGGACAAAACAAGACAGTTGTGGACGTCATCTTGGCTTTGAGCAACACTGATGGACATTTTTCACCATTTTCTGACATATTATAGACCAAACAACGATTCAGTTAATCGAGAAAAAGTTAGTTAGTTGCAGATGTCAAATGAATGATGCTGCTGAATATGAAATAATTGTTTTTACAGTGACAGAACTTTGAAGAAAGTTTTTGTGTTGTGTTTGTATACATTGCATTTTCAGATTTTACGGCATGGAAACTCACTCAAACACCAGACGGAGGCATAGGTAATACACACTCGTATAAGGATAGAAGTGATGCCAACCAAAGGTGAGACTGGTACAGTATTTGTGTGTATGTGTAAGGCAGCTTCTTAATATCCCCTTTTATTCAGACAGTAAACCCTCGATGACAAAGCCTTCCTTGCCTACACAGATGCAGCAGGAAACAGGTGTAAAGAGGAAGTGAGCGAACAAAGGAATAAGCTAAAAAATGGGAAAGGCAAGTATAACAAAGCGAGGGAGAGAGAGAGAGATAGACTGAGAGAAAAAAGCGTGGGGAAGGGAAAGGAGACAGCTCTGACAGCTCGGGAAGAGAGAAGCTAAGAAAAGAGAGATGTATGTGAGGGTTTAACAGGGTGAGGAAGTGTGTCAAAGGGTGAAACACAATGAGCAGTGTGTATGTGAGTGTGTATCTTTGTGTGAAACAAAGTCAGAGACAGAGCGAGTCTATAAAACATTCAAACTGCCTTTCCCTCTGTGAAGTGAAGCAGCTGCTAGAAAAGCTGCTCTACTTGACATCCAGTGATGCAGCAGTGAATAAAAACAATACATGACCTTTGACCTCCAATCGGTGAACACCATGAGACAATCTACCATCAACGACAACAAAACCTCTTTATCATAATTAATGTAACTTATCACAAATCTTGCGTCTTCTTCAATACATTTTCTATACTCTTACTTTCATATAAATGCTTCCTTTTAGATGTTATAGGTTTGAGCTCTGGATTCGACACACTGTGACGTTAATGTTCCCAAACAAGCAGAAAGAGAAAGAATGAGGCAACACAGAAAAAAAGAGAAAAATCAGTAAGAATGAGAGGCAGTGAGATTAAGAGGAAGAGACAGAAGCACATCTATTTTGAACTCTTTCCCGATTCTCCCTGTTTTCCATTTCCAAATATAACGCGATTTTAACACCTGAGACAATTTCTACGAAAGCTGTGAAATACAGATAAGCAGACGTGTGGTTGTGGGTGAGTGTGTTTAAGTGTGTATGCAGTGTTTTTTTTTTTTTTTCTGTCTGTCTGTCAGCATAATGAGATGCCAGATGCATGCAGGTACAGTAGCTCCACTCTGAGGATGCAGCTCCACTGAGTCTTGTTTCACTCAGATAATTATGACTGATGAGTGCGTCAGACATACAGTAGATGGGCTAACCAGGACAAAATACGCAGTAACGGAAACACCAGTGAAACAAAGCCAGCGACTATGAACTATAAGACCAAATGATTCTGTGTGAAATACACACTCAAGCACAGACAATACAGCTCCATAAACCCTTTCCTCATGGAGTCACCTGAAACATCCTTTAGAAAAGACATATAATCACTAAGAGTTTAGTGCAAACACAACAAAGGTACTGTACTGTACGTCTCCAAGCATTCCAGGTACGTGATCATAACTAGAGCTGCACCGGTTATCACAGACATACAGTGTTGGTAAATTCAGAAAATGTGTAAAAAACACCAAAGATTGCTTCTGAAATACCACACTAACATGCTATTTAGACACTAAAACGGTACGTGAGATTTTTTTTTAGTATGTTCTAAACCTTAGTAGGAAACAATAGCATGCAAATTGCATTTCTGGTGAAATATTACAGCATGCAAACACTGAACAATACACTGGCATAAACATCCCACAATTCAGTGCGATAGAGATGACACTGTTACTAACAGAAAATGGCGAACAGGTCTGTAGCATCAATAATGCTTCAGTTTAAGTAAGATTGCACTTTGAGGTGTAATATATTTTTTAAACTAGTTCAGACTTTTAGGAGGCATTGTAGCTCCGGGTTCAAATCCAGCCTGGGGCCCTTTGCTGCATGCTCTCTCTCCCCCTTTCCATCTGTCACTATCAATAAAGATTTAAAAAATGCTCACAAAAAATAATATTTAAAAAAGAAAAACTTGTTCCGATTTTGATTCTCAGAGATCATCATTTGCTCACATGAGGTTGGCACCATGGAGGATGTCAGGAAGGGACATAGTAATTACAGTTCAGTGTGTCTGAAAACACACATACTGCTGTTTATTCACACGAGTATGCTGGACGAAGTACATATACTATGTAGTGTGTAGTATGTGATTTCTGATGCAGCCTGTATGTGCTGATGAAGATCATGCGGTGTGATCAAATGATCCAGAACACTGTGGCAATATTGTTCTCTCAAATAAAGGTTTTATTGGCAGCATTAATGTGAATATTTGACTGTAATTTCTCTCAATTCACGCATAATATACACTATATTGTTACGTCTTTATAGTTATTTAAATTAATTCAAATGTCAAATTATCTTATATTCATTGTTACAAAACTAAGTTTATTGTTAAACTGTAAAATAATATTATTTACACATCTACATTTATAAAAAAAAGAATACCTGAGTATCTTGTCGTCAGTTTTTTATCATTCTCAAGTACTATAAGCACTGCTGTCTTCGACCAAAGACATTCTTCGTCGACGAGCACGATTTTGTTGACTGATTAGTTGATTTAATTGACAGATCTGTGAAAGTGAGTGTCTCCACAAAGAATAACATACAAGCACCACTTCAAATCTTGTGTTTACCAGAGAGTACCATGAGTTTCTTGGAAATAAGTCATTCAGCATGAAAAAAATGACTAATCGACTACAGAAATCTTAGTTGACGAAGTCCAAAAGGACTGATTAGTTGACTGAGGGCCAGCCCTACACACAGTGTCTCTGACTGGTTTATCCTGTTGCCCTCAAACGAGCGACTTCGTGGTAAATGGACTTGCATTTATATAGCGCTTATCTAGTCTTCTGACCACTCAAAGTGCTTTACACTACATGTCAGCATTCACCCATTCACACACATTCATACATTGATGGCAGAGGCTGCTAAGGTGCCAACGTTGAGGGAGCAATTTGAGGTTAAGTGTCTTGCTCAAGGTCACATCGGCATGTGACCTTGAGCAAGACACTGATCTTCTGATTGGTGGACAATCTGCTCTACCCTCTGAGCCACAGTCTCCCCAAAGTGAATGAGTACAACCACACAATATGTAAAAACCAATCTGTGAATGAATAAGCTAAACTCCTTTTGAACAACAAAACTAAACCATGACCAAAGATGCAAGTTTGTCTTGGACTGAATTCCACAACACATCCAATAAGCACTGCACTGACACATCAGTACCAGAATGCTGACTGGAAGATGCTACTACCAGCATATCACCATCCAGTCAGCAAGTTCACCGACAAATCAGTCACTTTTACCAAGCGAAACCACAAGCAAAGGCGTTGCAAGAGAAAAGGAAAGTTCAGAGCGAGAGAAACTTGCAGGTGCATGTGAGGAAAAGAGTTTAAAAAGGAGTGAGAAAGAGAGGAAAGAGTGAAATAAAATGTGTGTAAAAGACAGAAAAAAAAGAGAGTACGTATTCAAACGAAAAAAGGTCATCCTACCTCCAGCGATGGCGGTTCTCTTGCCCACCGTAACAGTGACAGCAGTGGTAGCGATCACTATCCTCCCTGCTGGTAGAGCAACACACACACACACACAATTAGCAGGAATTTACATAACTTAATAATATCTGCATGTAGAAACATGGCTGCATGCACACAAATAGTACTTACAAACATATACACATGCATGAGTATACTGTATATATGCATGCACAGGAGCTGAACAGGAAAAATGTCCCCAGAAATATTTATCTTCTCACATACTGAATAATTTGTAAGTTTGTGAACACTTACTGTGATAGTGACAGCTGAAGTGTTACTGCAGACATGCCAAAATGTGTTTGGAAATATGCGGGTGACAGATTGAGTTGGATTCACGAGGTAATATTTAATAAAGTCATGCATTCATCTTCCGTGTCTGTTCACAGCCGTCATGCCAGCTGATGCCAGCTGTCACCAAGCCACAGATTCCAGCCAGATTAACATTTTAAGCGTTATGTAACACAGAATATGAGAGCTAATATACTCATAATAAACTCTCTGTGTCAGTGTGTGTGTGTTTCCAATCCCCATGTTTATATTTCAGGCCAGTCACACAAAAAGGCGTATGAATGACACAAGGCAAAAACATGCAATAAGCACGCTGTTCTTGCTTTTGGCATGTCATTTGTACACCATGTAGTCTGTACTGACTGCAATGTAAATGCATCTGCATAAATATGCCATGTTCAGAGCGAGGGGTGTTGAATAAAAGACTACTTTAGTACTACATGCTGATGTTATGTTGTTTCTGTGCATATTTTACTTTGTTTACCTACTTATTTTAAGGCCAATCATGATGTTTTTCCTAAACCTAAGTGAGTGGTTTTGTTGCCTCCTGCTGGCACTGCACCGTCATACATGCATGCAACATTCACACCACTGCGAGGCAAAATGTGACACTGATACGCTATGCTCTGGTGGGCTATTACATGTACTGACGTGATTGTGGGTTGTTATATTTTATGACTGTCAGTTGATTAAGATATTTAATCACAGTGAATCGCAAATTAATCAGACAATTTATATTTGTTCAGAATGTAACGTATAGGGGCATTTGTGAAATATTTACACTTATCAACATGGGAGTGGGCAAATATTCAGTTTCATGGAAATGTATGTAGGCATATATTATTAAAAATCAATTAGCAACAAAACAATGACAATTATTGTGCAGAGGTCAGAGGTGAAGGAACCTCTTTGAAAATGGCTATGTCAGTTTTTCTTCAACAAAATTTAGTGAAAGTTTGGAGCATTATTTAACCTCCTTCCTGAAAAACTAGTATGACATGGTTGGTAGTATTGCCAGTATCTAAAACTGAGCCTGCTATAACCTAAAAATCACAAGTTGTGTTAATCTGTCAAAGACATCAGTGGTGTTAAAACCAATTTGCGTTAATGCCTTATTATCGCGTTAATTTGACAGCCCTGTTACATTTATGTTATTCACGCCTCTGCACCTGCATGACACTCAGGCATTCAGGAAATTCTGCAGTTTGGTTGAAACTTAGATTATTTTGTTTTCTTGAATATCATAGCTTAATGTAGTAACAGAATGACAGAGGTAATACAGCCAACAAACTCTATGAAACCCAGATGTTTACTTCATCGAAAGCAGAGAGATACCGACTCAGCACAATGCAAATAAAACAGAGCTTACTGATTCCCTGAGGGAGGAGAGGAGGTTCCTATTCTTTAATTGCATGCTCATGCAGTGAGAAAAAAAGAGAGAGAGAGAGCAGGAGGTGGAGGAATGAGACAGAAGAAGAAAGAGAAATAGAGCAGAGCTAGAAAAGGAAAACAGAGAAGGGTGAGACCACAGCACTTGTCATGCTTTGAAATTACGGGTGAGGAAGAAAAGAACGACACTGGATAAATAAAAAAGAGGAGGCATGCCAAGTAAAAGTTTTCCTCTACCCTCCTCCTCCTCTTCCGCCTCCCTTCGTTTCCTCCCTCCCTCCTCCGCTTGGAGCGCCACCTCCTCTGCACTCAAGGTGGCGCTACAGTCCGCCTCATAGTCCCTGAATGTATCTAAACACAACAAACTGCATCTAACAGCAACCTAAACCATAAATAACACAATTTTTGTACATTTTGTATTTTAATGTTGTGATGGCATTATAATGTTTCATTATATTAATGTAACATGAAACATTTATTGCCATCATAAAACAGTGCGTCAGACTTTCTAAACATCCTATCCTGTCCAGTTTCTTTTAAATGCTATGTCAAGATTTAAAATCTAAGCTTCAGTACTGTACATACAGTATAATAGCTGCTGTACGTGAGGTTCTGATGCCGAATGAAATAATAAATAGCCTAAAAATATATAATATATGTGGATCCCTGTAGTCATAAAGAAGCACAGTACTATCGGCCTCATACTCAACAACGTTACATTGAAGTCTGCACTATTTAGTGAGGATTAAATTCAAATTCCTCCGCTGCTGCCTAAAGGACACTGTGGCAAACATCTTGTTTTAGGCACTTCAAAAATACATTTCATTCTAGCAGAGCTAAACAAGAAAATTAAATCCAGAGGCAGAGAAGGGTCAGGCTCAAAATCTCCTTTCTTCTTACTCACTTTCATTTCTAGACGACGTATACAGATGGAGTTAAGTGTTAGTATGATGTGATGATAAATGTGATGACAGTAGCTGTTTACTTTGTCACTCTGGAGCTGCTGATCATTCTTTACAACAGGATCTATCAAGACTGAACTGAACGTCATGGGCTGCAATTTTTCAAATTTTCCAAACCAGTGTTGGATAGAAACTAAATAAATATACAAGAAAGGAGCCATTTTAATCTGTTGGCTAGAGAAATGAGCCTGTCACTGAGAGGTATTCGGCTCAACCTGCTGAACATGGCTGAGAAGGGTATAGAAAGTGTGTGTGTGTGTGTGTGTGTGTGTGTGTGTGTGTGTGTGTGTATATATATATATATATATATATATATATATATAAAATGTAAAGGTATCTCTGTTACCTCTAGTCTCCTGTCTGGGCATGTAATATAGAAACTGTCCAGCTGGGTACTCGGATGCTCTGCGGTACCACACTGGGAATTGGTCCAATGTGAACATATTCTCCTTGTCTTCGGAGGTCAGGAAAGACCTGGGGTGAGATAAAAATAAGCTTAAAGAAAAACTAATTATAGGTATTATAAATAAATAGTAATGATGACAAAAGAAATGAGGCAAAGAAGGACAGGAGGACAGGATAAAGAGAACAGAAAGATTTTGGGATAGAAAAAGAGAGTGAGCAAATCATATCCTGAATTTCCCTCCGGGGATTAATAAAGGTTCATCTTATCTTATCTTATCTTATATTGTACTAATTACAAGTCCCTTTTACTGACCACCAGAGGGCGAGCTCTCACTTTAGTGTAATTCCTTGCTATCACTCTTATATAAACAGTGTTAACACCTTATTTATAACGGAACAACAAACTCTTTGAGATATTATTTAAAATACAAATTGGCTGTGTTTTTCTTACTCACTTGGCAACTCTTTTCTCAATACCAGCGTATCTCTGGAATCTCATCAGGCCTGAACGGGTTCCCAAGAATGCAGTTTCTACCCCCTCATCCATACTGAAAGAGAGAAAATGAGTCAGAAAAAGAGGAAGATGCGGGGTGCTGTTGGCTCGCCTGGTGGAGCGGCGCCCCACACGCTGGGGCTGGGTCCTTGGATTTGGGTCCGGCCTTGGGCCCTTGCTGCGTCCCCTCTGTCACCCCCTTACAACGCTATCACTGTTAATAAAAAAATGGAAAAACTCTCCAAAAAAGAATATTAAAAAAGAAAACGAAAAAGAGGAAGATGGAGCACATAGAGGGGTAAATATATGTAAAAATCAAAGTGAGTAATCATGTCATGTCAACATTTATGTGGGTGTGCATGCGAGTTAATATTCACCCAGATGTGTTGAGCATGAGAGCGGTCCAGTAGGCTTCCATAGGAGCCGTGACCACAGCATCAAACAGAGTTTGTTGTAACAACTGCATATCACCTGTCAAGAGACAAAAAAAAAAATAAATCTAATACTAATGATACAAATGACCGTAGTATAAGTAAAATAAAAAAAATACATATGAAGCATGAATAAAGCCAATCATCAATAAATGATACCAATGATTTTGATATATTAAAATGCAACGTCAGAAAAATCCTTCTTCCTGTGTCTTAACATTTTTAAGATTTTTGAAAGACTGATTTAATGCATTTTAATACCAGTTAAGGCCTTATTTTAAGATTAAAGAATTCAATGCCTTTTAAGACTTTTTAAGGATTTGTGTTAATCCTGCATTTAGACGCATCCTGCAGTTTTTCTGAACTACTCATTTAATTTTAATTTTAAAACAAAAATTGCAACTTGTACACATAGCTAATTTATATATCATGTTATTGTTATTCTGTGTTTATATTTGTTATATTTATAGTATATTCTAATATATTCTTTACATTGTGTATACTATATATACTTATCGCTAGTACTGATGTGTACATTTACTATGTATTTACTGTTCCAGTACATTGCCTGGATAACCTGCTGCCAGTCTCTCAGAAGGATGGATGCAGTGGTGTGTTTAAGGATTCTTCATGCTGTGTAAGTGTGCTCTTTTCTCTTCTGATTTCTGGTATGCATGTAAACACACAGTACTGCAGTATTGTGTGAATTGCAGGGTTAGAGTGTGTTTATATTTTACTAAATCAAATGTCGATGTGCTAAAATGAAAGTGTCCACTTACACTCCAGATCTGGTTCTTTGCCAGTGAGGTATTGCACCACAGCCTGCAGCTGGCTCAGCTTACGGTGGGCCGGGTCGATGTCTGTCTCACAGTACGTCCTGCAAACACACACATCACAAACATGTACTGTAGTCATGTTGTTATTTTAGCCATCAAGAGTTACAACACCTTCTACTGGTAGTTATACAGTACTCACCATTCACTGGCTATGGTCAGGTCTGGAGCCAGTAAATCATGGAGACCTGAAGCAAAAAATAAAAAAGACATGAGAGAGTAAGAAAGGCAGAAACAAATATAAAGAAACTATGACAGAGGGAAAGACTTACCTTCCTCAACAGAGACGTTTCCGATGAAGATATACTGTCCATATCCTCGTGTCAGCACTATACCCAGGCTGTCAAATATAGAAAAGTCATTTGTTATTGGCAAGATGAATCATGTTCATAATAACTGTTATTTCCTGTTGCCACAGAATATCAGAAGGGAGTAGATATTACTTACAGAAATGCTATGTTTTTGTTATTAATTATCTCTTACAGGTAGGTAGGTAGGTCTTACTTTGCTGGATATGGAGGATATTTTAAAACCTGATACTTCAAGTAATCCCGTTAAAGGGATCAAACAAACCTGAATGGTGTCTCATTGATGATGGTGTAGAAGTAATCGTTCTTCAGGAACATCACTCTCCTCTGTGAAAGACAGAGAGAGGGACAGGGTTTGTAAAAATGATAGGCAGAGAGAAAGAAAACTTGTCATCTCAAAGGAAACTAAACTTGAATAATACAAGAAAAGACAATAAATCCCCAAAGGAAGAAAGAGAACTTAATCTCTGATCTAACAGCTCTTCTCGTTATCTTGACTCACAAAAACAAATGTACTCACTCCTTTATCCACTGAAGCTCTCACATCTAAAGCCAATGTCCCAGTTTCTCCTTTAACCATGGCTGTCCTCAGCTGAAACACAGAGACAACACATGCTCAGCACTTCACTTGTTTCATCACACCATGCTATGGATCCTGAATAACACAACCAACACTTATATACGGGACAGTGAAAACAGGAAAATTAAAAAAGACAAAAATGTGTGAGCGAGTGAGTGTTTTACTCACTTTCTCCTCTGTGTCTTCCCATTCCACCTCTGCCAGATCAACACTGTTATAGTTGGGTTTTGGCTTTAGTTTCTTCCCCTCTTTATACTGTCACAAACATGCAAACAACAAGTCTTAAGGAACCTATCCCAAGTTATCATGCTTGGTTAATTGCAATACATCTGTCATGCAGGGTTATAGAGCTTAAGCGGTTTCTCAGCTGCAATAATTCACTGTACAATATGATGTGTACCAGAGGTCGCAGGTCAGGGTGAGACAGGATGTAGCCGTTGTTGGTGATGAGGTAGGCGTAGCCATGGACACCCAGCTGAAGAGACAGAAAGAAATAAAGACACAACACACTACACTAGGGCAGCAGAATCAATACAGAGCACGTATACAAGTTTTCATCCTCGTTTGTGACATACTGCGGATGGTTTACCTTGTATCTTGGAGCTAATTTCATCAGTTCCTTCAAGGCCACATCAGTTCCCACCACTCCCAGCAGAATACCATGAGACAACTACAGGAAACACAGCAGGTTCATAAACGCACAATTTCAGGTGCCGTCTG